>JALPQI010008601.1:0-42947 GCA_025490895.1 Thaumatotibia leucotreta
GATTTGTTGTTTGCGAGTGAGCGTAGTAAAAATAATTTTAATGAACTATAAAAACCGAGTTGAAAATTTAATAATGGTTTGCTCAGACTGATTTTTAATTTTTGAATGTTAGAACTTTTTTATTTTCCCAATTTAAGGACCGCTATCTATAGTTTGTGTGGTAAGGGTAGATTCGTATATTATTATTAATTTCCATACAAAGTTCAACCCTAGTCTCTTCGCATAAACTCTAATCTACCACTGTATCGGTCACTGTATGTTGGCTAGGAATCCATCCCTCCACTGTCATACCAGCTAAAAGTTCGCGTACTATACAAAAGTAAGAGAAGGCCTGCTACCGATAACACCGAAGTTCGTAAATTTCGGGGATTTGTTTCCGTCACCATAACGCCTTCATTACCCCAAATTTGAAATTTCGGGATTTTGTAGTTCACGGTAGGGACGGTGGATTTCCTTTCCTGCCACGAACGCTCCGGAACGCACACACGGCTGTAAAATGAAATATCAGCCAAAGTGTCCAAATGTTCCTAAACGACTAATGTACGAAGCTTTTTTACGTTTCAACTTTCTTCGTAAGTTTCCTATCTGATTCTTCAAATTGACATCGTGGATAGGGGCGGCAAAATATAAATGGCCTACAGGCGGCAAATTTCTAAATCCGGCACTGCAGCTAACTGATAATTCGTGCACTTTATAACCACTAACGATTGATCACTGAACTGTATATTTAATAACATATTTTTATTCCAGGCCGATTCGAACGTAGACACCCTGAAGGATGCCAACGAGCGAGCGCACAAACTGATGAAGAGTTAAACAATATATCTATCCATGACAATAATTTCTTTACAAAATAGATTATAGGGTTGCATATTACCCTATATGTAGATCTAGAAATAATCGGAGTGCTGTGATGCATTATACGAGTCTGGATACATACAACGAAATTGATACAAGCCTTTTCCGTGGATACATAAACTATATTCGACGTACGGATATTGATAATTTACCTTTGTTCTGTTTTCTTGAGGATTTTTTGAATAAGAAGTATCCAAATTTAAGAAATATGACTTCTTCTCGAATAAGTTAGCTTTATTATGAAACCGACTACCTGATTAAAAAATATCCCATTAAAAGAAGACACTTTTGTAGCAGATCAGGATGCTTAGTCAAGTTGCCAATCGCTAACATTTAGTTGCGTATCGTAGTTTTCCCTCTCTGTCATTTAGTGTGACAAGGACAGTTAGCTGCCTTTCGTTTACGATTGACGATTAAGCGTTAGTGATTGGCAACTTGTCTGAGCACCCAGATGTAGCATTGAATTTCTTTCACCAAAGAAAACTACGTACGTCTAATTATAGTTCATTTGTCTATGATCTTAAGTACTTACGTTTTGCGTCGGCTATTCTATTTAATGTTTCTTCAGAGCCTGGTTGGATCAGCTCGGCACCATCAACCCTAATTTAAAAGGCCTGGATACCACGACGCCTAACTTCCTGTTTCTAATTACAACATTTTCGGGTTTTCGGTACAATCAAAGGCAGAATAAGGTGTACAGTCGACGTCAAACATATCAGTTAAGATATCGATTAAGGTGCCAAAAATATGATTACACGACTTTATTCCCTGGACATTAGGGTCGTGTAAGTATATTTTTGGCACCTACTACTAATGATATCTTTGACGTCGACTGTACATACAAATGCTGAAAAATATGTCCCAATACACTTAGAATTGTGTGTAATAACAACGTCGTAACACTTTTAGGAGAGGATTCCTTCGATATATATTTTTGCACTTAACTGTACCTAGTATTGGATCGGTAATTAATTTATTAATATACCTACACAATATACATATCTAACACTATTAATGATGTACAAAGGTAAGTTACTTCAATTTAATACCTAATTAAAAGTTACTAACTTATGTAGGTATTGAAACTAACTTTGGAATACCAGGAGTAGGTACGTAATAGATAAAATTGGTAACTACCTATGTATAAAATATGTGTCTGTATCTACCTAGAGTACCTAGTATACAGAGAGCTTTGTAATTCAAGCTTTGTAATCAATGTGTGTTACCAGTGATGACTTACGGCGCGGAAATGTGGTCCTTCACCATCGACCTCATGTCTAAACTCAGAGTCGCTCAACGAGCTATGGAGAAGGCTATGCTCGGAGTTTCTCTACGTGATCGAATCAGAAATGAGGAGATCCGTAGATGAACTAAAGTTACTGACATAGCCCTCCGGATTAGCAAGCTGGCCACATTGCACTGCGGCAATGGGCAGGCCACATTGCACGCAGAGCAGATGGTCGATGGGATCGAAAAGTGCTCGAGTGTAATTCATGGTAGCTACTTATGTATCATCTATTACAAATCTGAATTCCTTTAATTAGAACTACTAATATTTTCGTTTGTCAAATAAATTGTTAATTACGGATCCAATGCCTAACACGCTGCACTGAAAACCTCAGTGTTCTAATTAGATAAATATCTGTGAAGGAGTAGGTAGATGCATAGTGTGTCGTATCCAACTATGCAGTAATGTTAACCCCCCAAAAAGCAAAATAACTAGTGTCTAAGCTTCTTCCTTGATAATTGTATTTAATATGTTTTGTCTTTATAGACGGCTAGCTCTCTTCCATTTAATGACAGGGTCGCGGTAAAATGTACAAGTTATAATTTTGATGTTCGCCTTTTCAACTGAATCTAATGCGGGTAAGACCGTCTATCAGGAAAGTCCGTCTACCAACTTATTTCCACCCCTAACTCAACAATATAGGACAGATATGACGGACTTTCCTTACAAATAAAATATGCCGAACTTACCCACACTGACCTTACGTAGGTACATTTCTGACAAATAGAGGCACAATGAAATTGTAAACTGTAACCCCCTTATTCAGAGACGTCTCCTAACTTAACAAGTCACTAAGTATTGTTTGTCCTTTACCCCCTTATAAACATATTGATAAGACCGAAAGGGACAAACAATGCTTAGCGCCTTTCTAAATTAGCAGAGGTTTATGAATAAAGGGGTAAGTGTATAAAATGCAACCCCGTTCCTAAAGGCATCTACGTTTTATTGCAACGTGACTAGTATGTGAGCAATACCATAATTGATACCTAATGGGGTGCCTACGCGAAGCCACAAACAATCAATATTTTTAAAATAGGGCATCTCTATCACTCCAACGAAGGCATCATAATTGTGACAGAGATAAGCTCGAAATAGGTTTCGAAGTTCGCAGTAGGCCCTTGTTTGGTTTTTGAGAGATGGCCGAACCCATCACGCGAAATAAGCACATGGTGGATGTTGATACAGTCGAGGAATTTAATTTCCTGCCCATTTCGTACCTTGTCATAGTAGCTATAATATGACAGTCCTAGCAACTTTCATATTGATTGTCACTGTGACAAGGTACGAAATGGGTAGGAAATTAAATTCCTCGACTGTACTTATGCTGACGAGTCAAATACAACAGGGTGTCCCTGTCTTACATAGATGCTATTAGTATACCTATCGAAACACGCAACGATACGCAAATTGGCATCCCTGCGATTGGCATCTTAGCTAAACGTTGGCATAGTACGGCGAAAATCGAAGATTCGACTACACGTCTGTCTTAAGTTGTTCGAATATACAATAATTATATATTTTTTTGTAGACACAAATATATATATAACCGACTATCAGGAATGTTTCCGGTAGCCCCCTTGTGGTATTATGTACAAAAATATCTCGAAACGCTGTCGCAAACTTCAAGCTTTAATGAAAACTATACTTAGAAGCACTTTCAATGACTTTGCGTTGCTTAGTAAAGATTTTCCTAGCAAAGGTATCAATTTACCACGGTGCCTGAATTTATTCAGTCCTACTAAATATGTAGGTACCTACAATTTCGGACTAGAGCCTTCGAAATTTTGATTAGGGACTTGCTTAATATCTTAATTACAATAATAATTTACTACTTACAAGCACGAGTGAACCAATCACTAAAATAAACCTTTGTTAACTTATTTACTTGTATCATTCAAATTATGTATGGGTACTTAGGTACAATGTGTGTATCTAGATTTTGAAAGCTCATGTTTATTTAAGAGAATATAAGACCCCGCCTGCTAGCGCCATTTAGGTACTTTTGTTATAAAAACAAAATTATGAAGTAAAGCTTTTAGCTCGTCGGGGTGTTGTAACATAGAAAATTATAAAAATGTCTCTAAAGTTATTAATGGCTGTGGAACGCTCGCGGTTACTGAAACTTTTGGTAACCGCACTCTATGTATTCCAAGTTTAACTACATTCTTAACGAACTTAATAATTATACTTTTTCAATATTTGTCTCAACCAGTTATCTATTTAAAACTTGTTCTTTAAAGTTTTCATAGTTTATAACAAATCTAATAGATTAGCATAGCTAGTTATAGAAGTAATTATTATATAACTGTTTGAGAGTTAATAAATAAAACCGTGATTTAATAATGAATCGAATAAGTAGGTAGGCTATCATTATAATACTATTAAACCAAAATAAGTAGTTTCATTGATAATCCCCATATAATTAAAAATTGTTCGGGCTCCGCTACCTATCTAGTATATCTAACCCATACAGTATATTGAATAAATAGTCGGAGAATATAATGTACAATTATATTTTGATAATAGCGCCATCTCGCGTCGAGTAGCCAGATAATATGAACAACTATATAGCTTGTTTTATTGTTACTATTTGTCGTTAGATGACACTATTATCAAATGCTAGAAATTACTGAACTAATTATTTTATTTTTAAAAGTTACAATGAATTTTTTTGTACATAAATGTGTATTTTTATAAATAACTTAATTATTTCACTTCATTTTTGAAATCTTATGGTTAATAACATTTTTGTTACAATCATTCGTCTGGCAATGTTTGGTTTGACGGATGACAGCTTCAACTGTCAAAAAGTTTCGACGATTATGAATATGAATGACATTTGGTGCATAAATAAATTGCTAATATTTAACAACAGGCGCGAAGAGCTCGGCACTCGGCACCCGAAACTAATAATCTTAAAAACATCGTTATACAGATACACCTTAGTTTATTACTTTAAGGTGCAGTTGATGCGCTTGTGCATTTACTCTTGATAATTCACGCGCATGACGGTTATAACAAAGGTCAATGCGCAGTCGAAAAACATTGCGCATTTCGTTTTCTTGACTAACCTTACAGAGTCGGGTTGAGTGTCGATCGACCACCAGCGAACGCTCTCAGCAGCCGTCAGCCCGTGCTACAGGGCGCAAGCCTTTACAACCATCTTTGTGCTGTTTTTGGTGCCTAGTGGGTGTACTAAGTGTCAACAACCCCTCTTTGTTGTGCCGTGATAGAATCAACCACAAGTAAGTGAAATTATTTTTAGCTTCTCTTATTATTAAGTTATTTTCTCAGGATATTTTGATTCAGTTGGTATTTGCATTAGATAAGAGATAACTGTTTTGATTAGTGTATGGCTAACAGGAGGATGCCAAGCATTTTGCTGTAATGATGTCATGACTGTTTATTGCCGAGATTCATCAGTCGTGGGAATGATAAATCATTAATCTTGTTAGATATGCGAAATCATCGATTAAGAACAATCTTAGCAATAGCTATAAGTTTGTAAATTTTACATAAACAGGTGTTTATGAGTATAATTTACTGTGTGAAATATTTTAGGATATTATGTGCAAATTTTATATTCTTGCACCTTTTATAATGGCTAAAGTAATTAGCATATTAATAAACCAGTGATGATAAACTGTGATGATTCACTTTCCGGCTATGGAATGTTATCAATTCTGTTTCTGCTTTGGCCTTAATTTGGCAAAAACTATTTACTTTATTTTGTAAAGTTGTTTATGGTTTGATTAACATTTCATAACATTTCTTCCATTACTATCATAAATAGCTTACATAATTTATTGTTTACATATCTACTTTACACAGGAAATTTTCCAATTCTACCTATTAAATTCCAGACACCTAACATTTCAAAAGATTCCTAATCCCAATTTTCTTATTTGAAGTTTTTAGGTGATTTTTAATAAAAAACAATCCTTAAAGAAAGAAAATATTTGTTAGACTAATAAAGCTATTGATTCCCAAAATCTTTTTAAAAACTTTTAATGTAAATGAAAAAAAACATTCTGTATTCATATTTTTAGTGCATGCGGGTGATAACTTTTCTTTTAATTTTATTTCTTACTAGCAACCCACCCAGGTGACGCAAAGGTACAACACTGAAGATGAAATCTTCCTTATCCATTAAAAAAACACTTTTAAATCCGTTGTGTGATTTGCGCAGATTTAAAGATTTAAGCATTCAAAGGGATGACCAGACAGCAACTTTTTTTATACTATGTAGTGATAGTGCGAGCTAAATTCTCTATTTTTTTCTATTACAATAAGTGTACAATCATATCTCAAAAATGTAGGTAAACATTGCAATTCTGCCCCCGTTAGCATAAACGCAGTAACTAGTTTTAAAATGTTAATTTATACCAAAACATAATTTCAGTTGAATAAAGTAAACTATTGATTGACACTTCAAAACTAGTTACTGCGTTTATGCTTACGGGGGCAGAATTACATAAGTACTTTTGACAAAAATAAATACAGATCAGGGTTTTTTTTTTTATAATTTAGGATTCTCTAAAATAAAGTATTTATAATTAATTAAAGAAAATGTATATGTATAGTTGTTTGAGAGAAAAGGAATAAAGTTGATTCTAGATTTTTAAATTAGGTTATAGATTTATAATAAACCTTAAACTATTTTCATAATCTGAAAGATCAGATCAGACTTATACACCATAGACAAATCCAAATGCTTTTTTTAGCACTGTTTGAATGTTATGCTTTTTATCTTATCACTTTGCTTATCAACTCATTAGTGTTGCTTCAGCCCTGCAATGTGTAATATGTGTTTCAATGAACAGAAAAATTAATTTCATTCATTAGAACTTTACTTTATCAAAATGCAGGAACTAGAAAAACTGTAAGTACCTAATTGTTTCATTGATTTTTTTCTAAAATTAAAGTTCCACTGTATTAATGTATTCAGACTTGGTGCTAGACCAAAGTTCACAGATTATTAAATGAAGTATCATAATTATGGATATTGCAAACAAAATACAAAAGTCTGTATTGCAAGGAAATGAGCACATTTGTCAGCTCCATATGTGTGTATACTTTTGTTCGTGACTGCCCTAGCCGTGACTAGCAATTGGACTATATGATATAGCAAAGCATATTTTACGCGCTTTTCAATTCAACAAAAATAGGAAACTGTTTTCAAGTTCTACTGTCGTATTTTTATGAAACCCTAACGGAAAACAAAGAAATAACGAACCTTAGCTGTTAAAAAGATCATTTACATTATACATATAGGCATTAGAACAGTAATAGACATAGACAAGAACCCAATGATGTTACATTCAATTTTGTTTTATAGTGTCCAATGTGTCCATTACCTTTTATGACCCTAAACCGCTATCGCATCCCAATCAAATTTTATTCCTTACGGAAAATGTTATTATGAAATACTGAGGATAAATACCCCGTGTGGTGACGGCAGTAAGAATAACAACTCCTCCTGCGGGTGTCGTAAGAGTCGACTAAGGGATTGAAGTGTCACTGACCATTCTACAAGATTGATGATGAGCAGCAGCGTCATCATAGCAGCGCCATCGTGGCTATTATGGGCATTTACCTTCTAATGCTTCTATACGCATAGTTAATAGGAGAGGCCTACGTCCAGCAGTGGACTAACATAGGCTGATGATGAAGTAAAATATGACGGCAAAAATTAGGCACTAGTCTGTACTAGTACCTAATTATTGACGTCATCTTTTCGACATGTCAATGTGAGCTTCAGAAGGCATACACTGAACCACGATCGACGTGTTGCCTCTCTGTTGCACTTGCAGATTTAGGTATACATTAGTGTGACAGGGACTGAAAAGGTATTCATTAAGACAGAAAAATAAATTCCAAGGTTTCTGTGAAAAAAGATGGAAGACATTATGCATCATCTATGTATATCTACTACCTGCTCTATATAGGTACCTACTAAGGCATAAGTACATTGCCGTGATTATCGGTTTAATTTTGTTTCGTCTTTAATTCCTTACAAACTCATAGACATTCTATATTTATTTTAATTTTATCGACTCTTGTATTGTCATCATTGACGAATGAGTGCAGAGACACAAGGTCCAACAGTTGTATGTCTTATATATGTTTTGATTTATTTTTTCTTATAACCATTAATATCTAAAATAAATAAATAAAAAAAAACAGTTCCAAGTCAATTCCCATGAAATGAACAAAGTTCTAGTAATTTTCTTTAGTACCAGTGGCTTTGCGCCCCTGTTTTAGAGCTCAATCTTCAGTTCGGCGACCGTTTACTAGTCGTAATCTCGTAATCCATTACAAAATCAATAAACTTCCAAATACAACAGAATTTCGATATTTTATGTTCAGTACCTATAAATCTAACACTGTTTAGTCCTCACGCGTACATAACGCTGCCTAGTGGCAGAAAAAATATCGAAAACCCTCATTCCTAACTCTAGATAATTTATCTATATGACTACATGTAGCAGTGAGCCATTTTACGGCATTCATCCAACGTTTGACGTCATATCTGTGCGCCTACTCGTATACAGGGTGACAGTTAGATGAATGTGATAAATGGCTCTCGTCTCGTCTAAAGGGTCACATATTGCGCGCGAATAAGATAAATCCTTAACGTTTTATGTAGAATCGGGTACGGATTTCTTATACTAAGACATTCAGAGGCATAGACAATTGTAAATTTCGAGGATTTGTCTTTGTCATTCAAGTTACGCTTTAATTAGAGTGACAGTGCCCAGATCGTATACTTAGTTAAAACATCTGGGTTAAACTTGGGGAATTTAAGTTAATCTACAACAAAAGCTCCTAAACTTTTGTCCAATAAAGCTTGATTTTCTTATGAAAGCTTTATCTTCATTAAGACGTACTCCTTTTTCATTGAGTTGTATGATAAAAATCATTACTACCTGTCCACAGGCTGTCAACTATCGATCACAGGAAAGAAAAAGTGCGTGTTCAGCTGAACTGTAGAGCCCCTCTTTCCTGTGGCCAATAGTAAGCAACTGGTAAGAGTGCAGTCGTGATTTTTATCATACAATTCAATAGGAAAGGAGTGCCTTTAAATGACAATAAGGGCTTAATAAGAAAATTAACTCTCATAGCCTTTAACTTTTAAAATGTCCACTGGAAAGACTCAACATGATTTTGAGTTTGACTCACATGCCTCATGCCTCCTTTGTATAGAAATAACCCGCGCCTCGTCAAGAAGAAGAGACCTGCATCCAGCGTCTCCCGGCAATCTTCATAAGATCCCTCAAGCGTCCATAATCGCTTTCATAAATATTTCGATTACTGTTCGCGTCTGTCCAAAATTTCCCTATTTTCCAAAGCCCAACGAATGACAACATTAAGTCTTAACGCATCGCATTAGCATTTTTTGCGTTCGTCTTTGACAAGGGCAATCCATAATGTCGGAATGTATTTTCGGTCCCCGGGGCAATCCGACGACGGTAGAGATTGGGGTTCTCTACTCGCAATATAGCCTACTCGAGTCGAGTTATTTTCAATTGTACGGAAAACATTTCTTTAGAAATAAGTAACTCATAATCAAATAATCGTAATAGCTGTATTGAGTTTACACTTCAACGGCTTTATTAATTTCTTAAATATTTATCATTATGTACGTGGACACAGAATGAAAAAATATTTCATTTACATAATTAGTTGAGTTTTCAGTATAATGGTTTATGCTTGTAAAATTTAATCACAGAAACAATGGAAGCGCGAACAGGCTCTTTAAAAAATGTTTGTGTCATCTAGCAATTAAGCTTCAAGCAAATCTATTTGAGGTGCATGATTCTGCATAAGATCTACCTGCTAGGTAACGTAAGCCGTTATTTGCAATAGTACTCTTTTATATCCTATTTACTACACCAATCCTGTTACCTACCTTATTCTCCTATTTACTGTATATTTTTATGCTTTAATGGGCACCTTTGTATCGGGGGAGGCGCGGAGCGAGCTTGGCTATGAGGTTTTACTTGATTTTAGAATAGGGTTAAGTTTAGTTTTAAGTACCCATTCACTGCATAGTTATAGTACAGATGTAGTGCAAAATCCTTAATCTTCGGCTTTTCACGGAAACATCCGAATTCATAGTTTCTGTCACAATGAACTTCAGTATAGTTATATTGCACTGATTGAGACAGGGATATTAATTCGGGCGTTTCCGTGAAAAGCCGAAGAGAAAGGATTTTGCACTACATCTATACTTTTCAATAACCTCCAAGAGACGCCCGCTGATGTCTCAAGATCAAATGAGTCAGCCCTAACCTGCTGATGGTGACGTGATTTATCAAAGTCTAGGCGTTAAGATGAGCTAATAAAGAACCCTATCTGAACTGTTTAGGTCCAGACAGATTGATAGGTTTGGCTTTTGGCGCCTTAAGAAACGCTTCATTGAAAAATGAGCTGTCGCATGTTGTCTCGGCTCGGCATTCATGGGTTGGAATGGGACATCAATAACAGCATAATTAATGTACCTTTATATAAATATGATAAAGGCTTGGTAGCTGAAGCAGTTATGTGACAGCTTTATATACCAGAATGGAAAGGAAGAGCAAAACCCGATCAGATTTTCAACTTCGCCAAAGATCAAGAATTACACAAAAGATCCCAATGGGTCGAAGTGTATCCGTAAAGGCCCCACCAATAAGATAAGATAAGATCAAGAATATATTATGAGAAGCAGAATGCAAGCCTTCATTAAATTAATTTTGTTATAAGCGGTGACTCCGCTCTGCGAACGAACGATTTTTTTTAACCTTCTTCTTCTTCTTCATCATCGTGTGTTCGCCCACCGTTGGGCATACACCTCTCCAACTTGCTTCCACATAGCGCGGTTGTTTGTTTCCCTCTTCTTTTCCGTCAGTTTGGAACCCTGCTGTCTCCCTTATGTCACCGGACCATCTTTATTAACCTACACTGCAAAAATTAATTATCGCACAAAAGGCTGAATTACTGCTAAAACACTACTACCGATCAAAAGCTGTGGACGATGTAACAAAAACTTACTATTCTTGCTGGTGAGTAAACTCATCTGTGCTTAAATATATGTTACATTCACTATTATGTTATGACTCTTCCAAATTAAACCCTATGTCCGAAATCAGCCTACCGGACATGACAAACTATATAAAAACCATTCAAAATAAATATGTACTGTAGAAGGTTGCCGTCGTCTAAAGGTGCATCCAGACCAAAAGAGCAATCGGTGTTCTATCCCCCGCTCTACGAAATCAACCAATCACGTTTTGTGTAACGATCGAATTTCGTAGAGTGGGGGGTTAGAATAGCGAATGTTCGTTTGGTCTGAATGCGCCTTAAAGCGATCACTGCATACTCCCGCTCAACCTGCTCATTTTGTACTTATATCGATCCATTTTCAAACAATACCCTGCAAGGTTAACCGAAATAACTGAATCCCATAGACAGATGAGTCATTATTCTTGATGATGTCACTGAAGGCTGACGCCAGAGATTGTGCGAATTCGATGGGCTGACTCAGCAGTTACAGAATGAGCAATCCAGGGGGGGTTGCGAATCTCCGAGAAATCGCACAATCTTTAATTATCTATTTATTAAACATTTTGTTCACAAAATGGGTTTACAGTTTATTATACTGTATTTACTACTAGGTACTAGTAGTTTCTGTTAAAATAATATTTAACGGTAATATTAACCGTTGAAATCGACATGCTAATTCCCAATGGTTGACGTCCAACCATTGGAAATTCACGTCTTAGTAACTTTAAGGTGTTAACGACATGAGCAGAAGGAGTGTTAAGGACACAGTAATTTAGTTCGATTGCAAAAAAAGACTGCGTGGGCTTTAATAAAATAAAATCGAAACTTATATTCTTTGCGACTACGATACGAAACAGACATGGCGAGAAGTAATAATCTCAATGGTAACTCTATATTTAAACATGGATTTGTATGTCCCGCCATATTAAAGTTTTAAAAAGCTTCACATAAACAACAAATTGATTATATGCCCCGTGTGCATCCTTTATGACCTACACTACAGGATACAAATCGAACATAGGTATCACCTACGAGTTGTTTATAGTATCTAGTATAATAAATCGATCTTGGCCGGACATACAGCCGTAGGTAGCTGGATTAATCTGTAACTGACGCGATTGGTTGGCCAGACCATAACTCAAGCCCACGGGCTGACTAGACAGTATGCAACGTCCATCTGTAGGTGCCATTACTGCGAGTTCTCACTTATTTATAATGATTAATGAGTTTTTCACATTACCGTATGGATTATGGGGCCTGAAAGTTTAATGTTTTTGTTATTTAGCAACGGAAAATTTTATTTTAAGACCTTTCGTCCTGTAGGTATGTATTTTTAAATAGCCTAGCCCCGCTTTTACGGTCTTGGGATACACCGCTAATACATTTTTGTCCTTACATTTCGTTCGACCTCAAGTTAGTAGCCTAACCAAAGGTTGTGCAAGTAGGGCCTAGTGTACCATATAGAAGTTCCAACTGACGCGTAGCACGAATCACGGTAAAAGGGGAACCATGATACCTGCAGGACAGTAGACCCTTGTCCATAGTCTGTCTCTCTGACAAATCATGGTAAGGGTTTGGTCGTTACATAATTAGGTTGGACGAATGGGCTACTCGAAGCCCGACACGCCCCGGCTGGAATATTGTCCCATTTGTTCGGCATTTGACCTTTTATGGGACGCCTAATATTAGACGTCTTTATTGTAGTTCTATTGTGATACAATATCGGCAACTGTTGCAAGCAATAAGTAGGTATAAATATCATCCAAATGAAAACACAATGCTAAGTAAGGTAAGTTGGGGTAAGATGACGGTTTTCAGTATGGGGAAAGCCGAAAAGAGGTCCTTCTAGCACAGCGTCTGCTGGTAGCATTTTGTTTTAACCCACAAAAAACCGTTTCATCTTACATACCCCAACTTACCTTATCGGCACTGATCCCATCAAAATGAGTTAGCGATAGTTCGGCTATAAAAATGAACAAAAAATAATCATTCCCGTGTAAAGAAAAGAGACACGGAGAAATTTGTAGTTCACCGCTGAGCTAGTAGCTACAAATATCGCTATGTTTTAAAGCAACATACGGGGAATACATACAGTGTTCACGAAAACGGGTGTCTTTCCTGTAGACATTGCGAATGTTAACGGTTCTGGGATATACAAATTAGGTTTTGACCACATAATTTTTAAGAACCAAAAGCCACATATCGACTTGTATTCGTCCAACAAGAAAATTAGGGTTCTAGAGCCCTTAACTTTTATATATCCACAGGAAAAACTAACATCAATTTGTAACCTAACTCATACAAAAATATCTGTATGATGATGACCCATACCCCCGGATAACGATGACAATACAAGTATTTTAGGTTGTTCAAATTAAATTGTCAGTCAAAAATAAGATTACTGAACACGCATGACGTACGAAAAGCAAAAGCTGCGAAATTACTTTTGGCGGAATTCTCAAGATTTCCAAACATCTCAAGTTACGTAATAAATCTGACATCAATGAAATTATCTTGTCGGAGTTTCTTTACGAGTTCGTTATGAAAATGTAGCAGCCGATGTCGGAAATTTTCAATTGCCCACTTGACCCTCATTAGTTCAAGTTGATTTTTATTTTATTGCTCGGTTCGGTACCTCTTTTAGAAATTTTATAGGATTACTTCTGTAAGAGAATTTATAATAACAAGTTGAACAAAATTTTCTGATAATCAGCAAAGAGCTAAATGGAATATTGAATATTTTATGAGCGATACATGCGAGCATTCTCAAAGTTTGCGTGTAACAACACATCATCTATTTCAGTCCTCTTCTGTACATGGGCCTCTCCTATAACCTATACTTATGAACACATTAGATGGTAATGCCCATATTGGCCATGTTGGGCAAGTGGGCTGGGCAGTAGTGTGTCCAATATGATGAGTTGATGACGCTGCTCTCCATCATCAGTCTTCAATAAATAAGTGGTCACTCACGCGAAGAACACAGCCAAATTCAGACCATTTTAAAACCGTAAAATTATATTTTTCAACCATTTAAAAAATTAGACTATTCAGGCTTTAATTAATAAGGTGTTTCGTTTATTTTACCTCTCCTGAAATGAATGAATTAATGAACCAGTTTTACAAAGGTTAGATGTAATGTAACTAAGTATTAAACTATGCAAGTATACAAGTATCTGCCTAGTTTTTGCGCTGTTATCTACGTTATCAAAATTTATTTTTAATATTTATGGGGAAATTCTCAAAATTATATTAGCCTCGTCTCCCCAGTTTTCCCTATCACAAAATTGGTGTTGGATTAATACCCTCTCAGGGTTCATGTTGATACTGTACTTAGCTTTTAGCTATATATAAGCACCAAATGTACCTACACATGAAACGCAATAAATCATTTGAATTTGAATCTGAAAATTATCGGTTAAACCAATCCGATATCAGCTTTAGGGCTTGAGGTAACCCGTTAGCCGCTTATCAAACAATGATATTTCCGTTTTAACCTGAAAAAATACTCACTCAAATCCTTTGCGCGGTTAACATTTCCGGACCCTACGTTTTATGAACGTCCGCCAAAGTAATCATTTTAAATTCCAAAACATACAAAAATACTTTGTGATACAAAGTGGTTAAGGTTCTTTGACGTGTTCCCTACATAAAGTTTTGCACGACTGATGGAATTCCATGAGTTCAAAGTTTTACATGATGTCCGTTGTTGGAATTAACTGTTGTTTACTTATGCTTTTAATTTAAAGCCAGCTCCTCTTACATTCTTTTTCTCTTTTTAATATTTGTTATAGGTACAAAAGTACATCATCTGTATATTTAGTTATCCGCGACGGGTCTTAGTAATAGTACGAGTACAATATAGTAATGCCTACAGGATGTTGATGGGTCTGCCTCGCTACTGCAGCGCCTCGGGAATGTTTGCGGAGGCGCAAATAGACGGGTTCGATGCAATCATGAGAAAGCGATGTCTCCTTATTAAACCGTTGGCGAGGCAGTTCCAACAGCATCCTGAAGGCGTTAGTAGATAGGTGGGACTCTCCTCTACTGCAGAGATGGACTAAGCTCCACACTTCTTAGATATAGTATTATTTTATTAATTAGTATTATTTATTTTTAAACATGTAGTAGTTAGTTATATGGAGTATAATTATAGTCCCGTTTTTATAGTTTGAGTACCGAAACTTATTTAAAAATACAACGTGTAGGTACAATCCAACAAGAAGGACTAGACAAGATGATCCTGTTGAACGGAATCTCGTGTAATCCATTCAAGGGTTCCGTAATTTTAAATCGCCGGCGCCCAAAAAGTTCTCAACCCTTACCGAGCCTACAGATAAATTGAACAAAAATGTTTGCATCTTATCGTATTTTTTTAAATTTTTATACCTACAGTCTGCCCTTTAAAATCAACGTACTTAACCTTGTGCCTCAGAAGACTCAATAGGTATCATTGTGAAATCTACATGTCGACGTTGCGCCTGCAAAAATAGCTATGTGCGGGGTTTTAATGACTTCAATTAATAGATACCCTTTGTGTGTTGTTGCTAGGTTACTATGTCAAAGTTATAAATCAAACACAGCCACTTTTTTAGGCACTAAATTATATATTAACACTTCTCAGTCAGACCTAAGCTCCGGGGTGTTAACCGAAGCCGTTCTACGTAGCAATGTGAAATTAGGTCTGGTATCATCAACTTTTCGCAAAACTTAAACGTTTTTCGATCACCCAGAAGTTGTAGGTATAATCTATGGTGAAATGTATGAAAATTTTCCAATCCAAACCCTGTAATACCTTTAGTACCACATTTTAAGCTAAGTAAATGTAATCTATTCTGATGGCTATACATACATATTATGTATATCCAATGATTGATTCCGAGTGTGAGTGATTTCGAGTTTGGGATTCCTGACAGACGAATGAAGAAATTACAGAAAGTGGTAAAGACGGCCAGGCTCAACTCAACACCTTTATATTGATTTAAACTTTCACGATTATCACTCATATTTTAAAGACAAACGGGTCTTAATCGCGTAAACGTAAGTTACGTTAAACGTTAAAGCGTGGTGAAACATCCATTTTAAAGCCATTGGATGTTGTGAGTGTTGTGTGTAGGCCTAGAAGTGAATAATCAAGATCAAGTGCGGGTAGTTCGAAAAACCCGCGCAGCTCGAAGGTGTTGATACACTCTCTCGCCAGTCTGCTTGCGACCACGGGTGTAACGTCATGCCCGAAACGTCAACACCTTTATCCTTGGGACCAATAACAAAGAAAATTAAATCGGCATTTTCATGGAGCTTAGCAAACAGCGTTATCTAGATTTTTTCCCCGTCTCTCATATTGGCCCCATAAGAAAAGTTTATTCAATATGACCATTGCATCTTTATTATTTATTATGGCCGCTTACAATGGGCCTCATAAGAAGGCTCAAAGTCACCCAAAGGGAAATGGAGAGGGCTATGCTAGGAGTCTCTCTGCGTGATCGGATTAAAAATGAGACCATCCGCAGCAGAACCAAAGCAACCGAAATAGCTCTCCGAATCGCTAAACTGAAGTGGCAGTGGGCGGGGCACATTGCGCGTAGAACCGAAGGCCGTTGGGGCGGGAAGGTTCTTGAGTGGCGGCCACGTACTGGAAGGCGTACCGTGGGTAGGCCCCCCACAAGGTGGACCGATGACCTGGTGAAGGTCGCAGGAGTCCGCTGGATGCGGGTGGCGCAGGATCTTTCATAGTGGCAATCTTTGGGGGAGGCCTATGTTCAGCAGTGGACGTCTTTCGGCTGATATGATGATGATAATGATGATGATCTTTATTACTTTGCTATTTTGGACCACGACCCCAATCCGGTTCGTTTGAGCAGAATAATCTGTAAGCTATGACAACAACAGTCCTGTGCTCAAGCTTTTCATCGTGGAAGTACTTAATTAATCTTTCAGCACTCATGACCGCTTTAGTTCAAGCACGTTTTAAGTAAAGGGATAATGGGCGAGAGCTCTCAGATCCAGGTTCAAGCTAATTATTTACACAGCTACTTAATCTACAGATCTAGTGAATAATGTTTTCTCCGTTGTAATCCGAAAGATTTTAATGCTGTATTCCTGACGATATTTTAAGTCTAAGGACTTAAACAACATTAAAAAGAACATTAAAGTGTTGTATAAAATTTCCTGGATTCGGGTTGGTTTCAGGTGATTATCAACTAACAAATAAGTTTTTCGACGTAACTCGCCATAAAACTACTTTTTGATTACAATGCTACCACAATGTGTTCTAATATTACCACACCTTTTGCCCGAGAAAAAAAAGACTTGACGAAATAACCTGTCTCTAAAAAATATATTAACTAATTGTTGCTATGATAAAAAGTACTAGATATATTAAAAGATATTCAAAAATTCTTTGGTTTTTTTTGGTGATATTTGACATTAGGGCGCATAATATTTTTTGTTTATTTTGATGCAGTTTAAATCTCAAGCAATACTCGCGAGCACCGTGTATACGAGTACCATTCGTCAGTAGGAAACAAAAAAATAACTAAATAAAATAGTACATTACGACACAAGTGCGAAAAACACGAAATTCGAAACGGGTGGCGATGTTTTAAAACACGACCGATAGTGAGTGTTTTAAATCGTCACGAGTTACGAATTTCATTTTTGCACGTGTCTCGTACGACGTTTTTTAGTACAAATGGCCCTCCGAAGTTTTGGACTTAACGTAAAATGACCCACTTCTCGCACTAGCGCCTAAAAAGTACACCATCTGTACTAAAATGGTACATTTCCTAACTAGTGCGGCAAAACTTTTTTTCGGCGAGGGTGAAAGTTGGAGCACAAGTGAAACGAGGGCGACAATCACCCGAGTTAAAAAACGTTTTTGCACGTGTTAGGGACGATTTTTTTATAACAAGTGCGTCAAAAAGTGAAATTAGCGTGCGCAAAGTTCGTTTTTGCGCACTAGTTAGAAAAAATATATTTTGTTCAAACTTTTTATACTACGTCTCACTTCCTCGTTGAACATATTACTAGGCTAGTATAACAAACCTCCACTCATAGTATAAATGCCACATAAGCAGCAAGCTCATTTGCGCCTAATGATCCGTTTCAAGTATTTATGCGCGTGTGTTGCGCATGCAAACGATGACACTAACTTGACCATTATATAATTTGTACCTTATTCCAATGGGAATAAGGCCTAAGAGTCACCCCATTTGCATATAATTACATTCACAGGGATGTGTGGTGTTTGCCCCGCGTATTTGTGCTATGTAGATTGGTTATTGGAATTTGTATATTGTAGTGAACCGGGATGCCGCTAGATGTTCCGTAGTTCACATCCTAGTTTACTTCGAAGATAATTAAAGATTCTTGCTCTTGTCTACAATTGTTTTTATTGATGATATTTAACGAATGACATAAGTAAGTAAGAAACAGCAATGACAAGTATTTGAATTTGGATATAAAACATAGACAAAAATATAAAGTATATAAGAATCACGAAGGTTGGATCGTTGACATGCTGCCCCGGCTTGAAAGCCTAGCTTTCAAGAAGACCTAAAGCTGACAGCTTGGAGACGGCTCACTTTACGATGCCGTTCTTTGTCTTGATGTCGACGACTCTGCAAATTCCATCGTCGCCAGGGTACAGCTTTACAATGCGACCAAGTAATCATTTAATTGGCGGTAGCTGGTCATCCATCACCAGAACTAAATCGTTAATCTTAGTAGTCTTCCACTTGAGTCGCTATTGGAGTGTAGATAGATAATCCTTAGTCCATCGTGTCCAGAAGTATTGTCGTAATCGTTGTACGAGTTGGTATCTGTTCACCGTCATTGTCTTTACTTCAGGTGACTGTAGAGACCTCAAAGGTCGCCCGGCAAGGAAGTGTCCAGGCATGAGTGGAGCAAGTTCAGATGGATCCTCAGACAGCGGTGTCAGAGGACGCGAATTCATGATTGCTTCAATTTGCGAAAACAAAGTTACTAAGTAATTCCTCAAACGTTATACTGGTATTAGCGGCAATACGTTTTAAATGGTGCTTTGCAGATTTAACTGCTGCCTCCCAGATTCCGCCGAAGTTTGGAGCGTAAGCAGGAGAAAAGTAGAATTAAGTTCCTCACTGCAAGCAAACTCTCCAATTTGTCGCTTGCACGTTTGCAACATTCTGTTCAATTAATTATTGGCACTTACAAAGTTTTTACAATAAATATTTTCTGGCTTACAACGTCTAGCACTAAATCTACGCAAACACATGATAAAGGCGTTTGAGCTGAGGTCACTGACAACCTCAAGGTGGACAGCCTTTGTCGAAAGGCAAACAAATACACACAAATAACATTTAGTACTTTTGGCTCCACAACCCTTCCTATTTGAAATTAGAAATGGGCCGGCGAAATCGGTCCCACAGTTTGTGAAGGGTGGAGCAGGAGTCACACGAGGAGCTGGTGAGTTGCCCATGATTGGTTGTATTGGGTTTACTTTAAATCTTTGACACCTCATGCATTTATTTGCAATACTTGCAGCTAAAATCCGAGCACCATGAAAGAGCCTTACGTGATCTCTTTCAAATAAAAGTCTGGTGAACACATGCTTGCTACTTGCTATCTATGAGAATTGGGTGTCGCTGCTCATATTGACAATGCGGAGCATTTACTATGCGACCACCAACTCGAAGGATGTCATTATCATCCAGAAACGGATTTAAGCCTAATATTCTTGACTTGTGGTTAAGAACCTTTCTTGTTTTCAGAGAATCAATGTCTTGTTCAATGTATTTGTGATTCCCTTTGCAATACTTTCGCTAATATTATTAAACTTGATTGTGATTCAGAAACTTTCAAATCACCAGATAACTTTGATTTATTCTTGTTGCAGTTATTTATTAACCGTAAAACTAAAGCAAATGTATACACGTTGTAAAGTAAGCAGTTTTTAAATATCGATTAATCGGAACTATGTTACAATTCGATTGTGTAATTTGTGTACCTATGTGTAGTCATAAGCATTTAATTTTTGGCATTGGGCGTCAATATGTTTGGCTGAAAGCCATTCTGATTCTGGCTTCTTAAGGAAGCAGGGTCCTTCCCACCATAAAGCACTGGTGAGTAACTATTGAGGCTTGACCCCCCTTGAAGCGAGATCTGCAGGATTTAAATCTGTTGGAACATGACGCCATGATTTGGGATCTGACAATTCACGAATTTGATCTATTCGATTACAAACTAATATCTTTAGAGTTTGGTTGTGTCTTAAGCCAACCTAGGACGATTGTGCTGTCAGACTAGAATATAGATTTAGTCTTCAGGTATTAAACTAATGAAATGATGTGGAATGTGCCTAAAAACTGAACGCTCCGTTTCAGTCAGGTGACCTAAGTTCTCGTACTGTTTAAGAAAGTAGCATAATTTTGTTTCATGTTAGATTTATTTAGTCTCCTTTCAATGTTGAAAAGGCGCCTTCGAGCTATATAATAAGAGTTGCCTAAGGCATCCTCCGGGGCCTCACGGAGTGGAAACTTGACACAGAAGCGACCATCATTTAAACGTGAAAAGTTGCATCGAGTAGAAGAACTTGAGTCCTGACCTGTCGGACCAGAAACAAGCCAACCTAGCTTAGACTCTTTGAGGGTTGGTTTGTTTTTTCCTAGAGGCACTTTCTTAGTGTCTACAATGTCCCAAAACACATCGAGTCCCAGCAATAAATGAATTTCTGATGGCTGATAAAAACTGGGATCCGCTAATTCATAGGACACTGGAATATCAAAACGAGAAATGTCTATTTCTATGCTTGGCGTGGGCCGAGTTATCTCTGGCATGACCAGACAAGCAAGATCCATTTCGAATTTACCAGTTCTAGATTGAACCTGAACGACACACTGTTTAGAAGCACTGCCAATTATGCAGTTATTTAAGCCAGTAATGCAGTTCGGGTCAATTTTGTTGTAGGTGAGGTTCAATCTTCTTAACATTGTAGTGGATATATAGGAAGACTGACTCCCACGATCTAGAATGGCTTTAGTGGAATGACATTCCTTTGTTATAGGATTTACTAACTTCACTTGAGCAGTACATAAAAGCACATGACCCTTGTTATCTGGAGTGAATGAAGACATCGCAGTAGTAGTAGTCATATCATTACTATTTGTGTTTCCAGATGGGGTCTCATTTTGGTCATTTGTTTCAACGTGTAATAATGTGTTGTGTTTTTCATTGCAGTTTCTGCAAGTGCCTAAGCGGCAACGAGAGTGATGATGGCCAGGACGCAGGCAATTTTTGCATAAATTGTATTTAGTGACTTCACTTTGTCTGCGATCCAATGACATTTCCTTGAATTTGTTACACTCGTGATTGAAATGATTTTGTTTGCAAAACGAACATGTTATATTTGTTTTTGTACTGTATTTACTTGTATTTGTTATATTATTGTTGTCACTTGAACCTAGCATTGTTTTGACATATTTATTTTCTTTAGTTTGGTCAGAAGGTTTGTCGTGTTTTTGTGTGGAAGAACTGTATTGTATTGTTTCCAAAACATCCGCTCGATTACGAAGAAAGATCAAGAAATCATCGAGTTTAGGAGAAACCTTAAGTGTGTTTTTGTGTTCTTCCCACTTCCTACTAGTGGCGCCATCTAGTTTCGACACCATCATGTATATCACTAATGTGTCCCAACTGTCAGTGGGCTCTTTGAGTGTGTGTAAAGCACGTAGGTTTTTGGAATAGAAGTCAATCATGTACCTAAGGGCTTTATGGGATTCCCTAGGAATAGGCTCAAAATTAAACAATGACTTAATGTGGTTATTGATGAGAATCCTTTCGTTGTTGTAACGTTCGCATAGTAAATCCCATGCGATTTCGTAGTTTGCACTTGTAAACTCAATAGACTTTATGACTATAGCTGCTCCACCCTCCAAAGACGCTCGCAAGTAATGAAATTTGTTTATTGTAGGGATGGATTCGTTTTGGTTAATAAGTGAATCAAAGGTATCACGAAACTCCATCCATTTCGAATAGTTGCCGTCAAAGGTAGGTAATTTAATCGAAGGAAGCCGGATTTGACAGTTCACAGGCCGTTGAGAACAGTGAGAACTGCAATTCGAATGAATTGAACCTTCGACACGAGAAGCAGCCGTAACATAATTAGTGTCGTTTGCTGAGGGTTGTATTGACTCAAGTATTAATTGTGACAATGAAATCAACTTTATTATAGAATCCTCAACAAGCTCTCGTTCTACAAGCTGATTGACTAAGTGGCCGTCATCTAAATTTTCAATTTCAGACTGAACTTCGTCAAATTGGGACAACAGTTCCTTAAAACGGCCTAGTTTCAACTGGAATTCACCTGATAAAATCTTAGTAAAGTTCTCAGTTGGAATGGCCTTTATTTTGTCAATATACTTTTCATAAATAGTAACCTTTGCCTTTATTGTGCCGCGCTTGCGGATTAATGTTTTTAAGGCTTCAGATTCGGCCATGTTTGCAATTGGCAAAAATAAATTGAACAGACTGTACTACAAATAAATTGAAATTCAAACCGTGCAAGCCACCGTATCAATCTGGTGGCAAATAGGAGAGCTGTCCGCTTGCAGTGATGCCGGTATCTTCGCGACCAAGCGGCACGACTACGCAGAAAGCCAGCTCACACCCGTATCTCCGGCAGAATCTCAAAGGCAGCATATAGCAAATTCCCTGAAAATGTAGTTAGGCTTCTTCAGGGCACGCTAATATGCTACAAATTATGCACGAGCCTTATTTTTTTTACGTTTTGAATAACTTTTAAGAAAATTAATATTTTAATGACACTGACTGTACTTGCGATAAAAATTTAAATTTTTCTTGAAACCAAACTATTGTAATATTTGTAATCTTAGTTCCAATTTAATGTAATTTATTGCAAATTGTTTAGTTTTAACGAAATTAAAGAAGGATACAACCTGAAGCAGAGCAGGATTGAAGCAACCATGAAGTTCGCGGAATGTTATGAAATTTACGTAATTCAAACACTTCACGCCTGGTTCCTCGGTAATCTCTGTGCTCGCGCCGGCCGATCACGTATTGTATACTGGACTCCGGGATTCCGCTTGTTTCCAAGGATCCGCTCGCCGCTGAAGATGAGCGTGGCTCAATAATTCGATGTAGGGGTCACCATGTAGTGAACCGGGATGCCGCTAGATGTTCCGTAGTTCACATCCTAGTTTACTTCGAAGATAATTAAAGATTCTTGCTCTTGTCTACAATTGTTTTTATTGATGATATTTAACGAATGACATAAGTAAGTAAGAAACAGCAATGACAAGTATTTGAATTTGGATATAAAACATAGACAAAAATATAAAGTATATAAGAATCACGAAGGTTGGATCGTTGACATATATTACTTATACTACTGTGCTTCTTAATATTTTTAAGTATATAATTTTCATTTCTTAAATTAATAAAGTCCTTCTAAATTATAGTTAAGGGTAGGTTTACATTTTAGTTTCGTGACCATATTGTTGACTACTTTTTAAAAAAATATGAAAGCGTAAATTTAAAATTCCTTATATACGTAAAGAACAACTTGTAACACAAGAAGAACAATTTATTACAAGTTTATAATTTTCTTATGACAAGAAATCATCAAAAATATTCATTTAATAAGTGATATGATAATCGATTTACGGCCGCCATAGTTCTAAAAAAACTTTGTTTATTATACTTTTCATGATGTTACTATTATATCGGCATAATAGGCTCTGAAAGTCCGAAGGGGACATTAACTTTAGTAGCCAATATGAAAGAAAATATAAAAATGATCATTAAGATTATCTGCCATAAATCGCTCTATTTCTGGACATGGCGTGAAATAATAGTATACAGCTCCCACGCTGTCTGTTTCAGACAGCATCCCATAGAGTTAATTGTGAAGCATCTGAAAGAACTAAACAAGTTAAAGTTTGATCAGACTCGGGCGGGGCAATGGTGGGGGTCTGCGCGCGTCTATCGATCCCCCAGCTCGCCTCGTCAGGGGCAAATCCCGCCGAGATAGCTTAGCCTTACCGATGTTTTCGCCACCAAAAACCTAACGACTCTCTTCGTTAACTTGTTGGCTTTCGATCTAAAGCCCGATTGTAATGTAGCATGATTTATCGTCTCACGTTACAGAAATGGCTTATAATTCAGGACAACAAAAAGCAGTTACAAGATTTATGAACTTGCGTTTCATTCAGGGTTCCCATTCATCATTTGAATCGTGTTAGGCGTTAAGCTTATGGCGCGCCGAGGGCTGTTAACGCCAATAAATTGTGACTTAACGAAGTTTGCGCTGTTCTTTTAAATCGATTTAGGCATCCAATCCAGAACAAGTTACTGAATCATCACAAAACTTCACTTTAAAAGTTTTTTTTTTCATTTTGTAAAACGATAAAAAGTAAATTAATGTAATCTATAATAAATTATGTAGATTAACAGTTGTTAAAACTCACTTGTAAGTACAGCAACACTTATGAATCTTATGATATTAGAGAAAAGGGCAATTAACCAACTCTCTCACAAACAACAAATTTTATCTTAGTAGGTATCTAAAGATTTTGTTAGTATAAAATACTGCCTCCAATATGAAAGTGCATCTTACAATATAAGCTACTAGAACCACAAACCTGTAGAGCTCAGATTAGAACCTTTGCCAGATACTCAAGTCTCCAGACGGCCAGAAAATGCCACTCGGCAGAAGAATAGAAACCGCCGGTGCGCTGACTGCATTTTTATTCCTGTCTACGATTCCAATATAAAACTTTTAAGCCAAAAGTCAGTCTCATACAAGGTTTGCGGTCGTCTAACTTTTGCAAAGGGAAATTGTACAACTTCTGAAACTTGATAATTTACAAAATCAAATTAAAAAGTAAATTGCCAAAGTAACTTTCCATCCTAAACTTTGCGCTGCTACTGTGACCTCGATGAATGTGCCTGTTCAAACGTATCAAATTATTCAGATAATTGCCGCTTATGACTTTGTTTACTTTTAATTAACAGGAACAACGACGGTTATTATTAAGGTCTGAAATATATTGTCGTCTGACATCGTCATTATACGGCTCACTTTCATTGTGACCTAAATTGTGTGACTGACCTATTTTTTAATGTGCAACACTCGTGCGAATCTCGCCAACAATTTTTAGTCAAAATATTGCCCTAAATAAAACCATCTATCCACTCAGAACAGGGAACCTGTAGAGCCTCACTCGAAACCTTTATCAAATACTCGAGGCCAGACCCTAGAAGTTGGCACTTCAGTGAATGGCCGGCAGGCTACACTTATTTTGGTATCTTGGCAACTTTTCTCATAAGGTATTTAAAGCCAACTGCGGTTTACACGAAGACAAGTAGGACATGTCGAACAAATATCTAAAAATGTAAATAAATAGGGTTTATAAGTTTGCTCATCTCATATAATGATTTTTATGTAAATAAATATGTTTGTTGCCTAACAATAAATATACATTCTACATACTGCATCCGTTGTTTGTGTGTAACAAGCATATCAATGAATATAAACAGTGAACGCTTAAATCATACTACTTACGATAAAAAAAGAATTATTGCCCGTACAGACAGTTCGTAAACACTTAAACAGTCACAAATCGAAATAAAGTGATAAAATATTTACATCTTAATTTCGATTTCATATCTCGCTCCCTAACATCATACAGGTCGTGCTATGAAATTAAATATTTACAACCAAAATTATACTAGCTTTCGCCAGACATTGAGTATGGCAATGTAAAATTTGCAAGCCGTGCAATAGAATCAGGGGCAACCATACATATTCAAAAGGCTGTATCATGCCGGCGTACCATCGCATGTTTATGCCAAACCCGTGTTCTGGAACATTTTCAACTGTTTGTTGATTCTCCCTTTCTAACGCTAAGAAAATTTTATTCCATTCATAAACGTTTATCTTCCAATGTTAAAGAAGGCTTAACAAATCGGAATAAAGGTAAATTTAAGTTGAGAAACGTTCTTAGGGAAATAAAATACGAATATAAAAGCTGATACGGGTAATCGGCCTTTACAGACTTGAGGAGTTTCTCTTGTATTTGTTTTTACTTTTACTGAGTAGACGAGGATTTTATCTTTGTATGTTTGTTTTCATATCACAGGTTAAAACAATTAAGATTGGGGCTTGGAAATCAATTGCAATACTTTCTCGTAACCGATTTTAAATAAGGAATATTTTTTTGTATTTTATTCATATCTTATTTCGAAAAGTTTGGTGCATTATTTTTCTTCGCATGCTCAATAAAAAGTTTTAAGTCAATGAATAATGGTAATATTAAATAAATATTGATAACTTGCCAATATTTATATTTAATTGATTTGACTACATGTAGTGTTATTCAAAGTCAGTTTAAGTTAGGTACATTATACAGCGAGGGAGCTAAATTACTTCATACATTATATTGGGAGACTGGGCAAGAAAACATGTATAAAAATAAAATATTGCAAAATATTGCTTCGAAAACGATCGTAAAGTCGCTATCTGTATTGGAGCGGCCAGGATGTACTCACAAATGTCTGAGCAGGATGCTTAGCCAAGTTGCCAATTGCTAACTCTTAGTAGCGTATCGTAGTTTTCCCTCTCTGTCACTCTTCCATATTAGTGCGACAAAGACAGTTAGCTGCCTTTCGTTTACGATTGACGATTAAGCGTTAGCGATTGGCAACTTTTCTAAGCACCCTGACCTCTAATGTTATGGCGTGAGGGTTCAAGTTTAGATATTTTTGAGCGCCGTGGCTGCTCCGAAATCTCTGAAAAGACGAACAACCACGTCTCCCATTTTCATCACGCAAAGCCATGTCTTTCCTATTTCCCACGTTTCCATAAAAACCGTTATCGTGTTTTATCAACATCGTTATTAATAACCGTTTTACCGTGTGGCGTTAATTATAACAGTAAGTCGTGGGAACCCCTGAAAAAAGCCTCCGTGCCCCCTGCCCCCACGCTGCCGTAAATACACGAACATGACAGCTTATTTGTAGCGACAACAAAAAGGCCTCGGCTTCCGATTTAGCACCATGGGGCGTATTCAGAAAGGCACTTGTTAACGAAATCGTGTTGGATTATTTGAGTGAAGCATTTCTACAGGTGCATTCAGACCAAACGAGCATTCGCTATTCTAACCCCCACTCTACGAAATCAACGAATCACGTTTTGTGTGACGATCGAATTTCGTAGAGTAGGGGGTTAGAATAGCGAATGCTCGTTTGGTCTGAATGCACCTTAAGAAATCCTTAGTAGAAGCCTCATCTTAATGAGGTGATTCGTCGAAATTCGTTGATTTCGTATTCGTAGAGTGGGGAATAGAATGAGCGAATGCTCGTTTGGTCTAAATGCACCTTTAATGTAGCTGCTTGAGCACATTGTACGTATGCCATTTAAAAACGTATTTACTGTAGGTACTATAAGTGCCAATACTGCCAATCTTCCTCTTCCAATATTGAAGCCATACCTTGTGTATCGTACTTCTGCTAGAGCAAGCACTTGAAATTGCTCGTAACAACTATGATTTATAATTTGTGATATGTATCTACTTCATATGACTCAAGAGGCCTTCTGAGCTGTGCATCCGACATGAACAACGTAATGTATTAAAGCATTGCGGCAGTATCACTAACTAATTCTACTTTTTATATTTCTGAATATCGTTGTGGAAATTGCCAGTATGTACACGTACAGTATGTGTATAAATTCCATGACAAACGAAGACTGTAAACACAGTCATGTCATTTGAATTGATTTTTCAGCTCCTGAAATTGTGCTCATACTCATAACAGAATTAGCAATCTCAGCGACGATATACGATGTAAAAGAACCTTGGATTTTGATGTGATGTAGATACTTGGTATTTTTTTTATATATGACACTTTAATTTCGATCTTTAAAGGATATTACGTAATTAATAAAAAAATAATAATAAAAATAAACAAGTCTAAATACCAGATCAAAAATTGACCTTCATTAATTTCCTGAACGCCTTATACAGCCGTCAGGTAAAAACATTGGCATTTATATTTCTATTCGGTATTCAAACGACCTCTCCATTAAAGTTTGTTCCAACTATTTCTCTTTTGTTTTAACGGCCATGCTCGTTTCCTTTATTGCTGGTTTAACAATGTTCACAACAAGGCCCGTTAGCGTGCACGATAACATTATACGTTTTAGTGGCACATTTAATCCTTTACCAATCGTTGGTAGAATAAAAAAAAAATAAACAACATTTGATGTCTTTGACACATATCGTGAAAGACGTTCGCAAATATATTTTTACTGAAAATGCATGTGAACTCAAGGTTTAAGATTTTAAGTTAGCAATAAGATTATGGAATAATGCAAATGTTAGGTTTATTTACATTTTGTCTAGATTCTACTGACGATTAGTATGATGCGTAGCCTAGTTGGTTGTTACCGTACAAAGCTGGATGTTCCCGGGTTCAAATCCTTGCGAGAGTATTTATACATTGCTGCGATAAGCGATGCAACGGAAAACTACAACGAATTATTCAAAACAAATGGCACTCCAAAAACATGGAACGGAAACGTGGCATCAAATCATCCATTTGTCCAACGTGTTAACTAAAATTTGCATAGTTCGACAAAACTTCGCGTATAACAAATATCTGTGTTTATCACAAATATTTGTTTCATGGTTATTATTGTTTTCCGTGTATTTAAGTACATATCTATATATCGAGGGTTGCGTGGTCAAACTTTTCATTGAATGTCATGGTATGGTTGGTATTTTAAGAATCGGTTCGCTGGAGTTAATCGGGTTTGACCAACCAACCCTCGATACGTTACACGTTATATCGTCGCACTATCGTCTCATGAAACTCATGATATTTATTTTATATTTATTATCTTAATCAACACATGGAACGTTTTAGCTCCAAATAGAGAACTCTGTTTTAAATAGTGTCGTTTACGGAAGTGGGTAATGTTGGCACGAAAACCAGAATTGGTCATTAGGTCCGGATGTTCTGGCGTAAAGTACTAAAATGTAAATGTTGGTATTTTGGGTTGCGAGGTATGATTAATGTTGTCACTATTACTTATATTCAATGTAATTTTAGTAAAATGGAACTGAATGCGATATAATTTAACGTATGCACTTAATACTTACCAGGGCCCGTAATTTTCGGTCTGATAATATTAATTTAGACATGACATAGTTTTTATTTAGCATCACAAAAAAACACGATACAGGATAGGACAAAAGCAAAAGAAAACTATTTTAAAATTAACCTAAATATTAACATATATTATATAATTCCAATTTGATGTCACGCTGCATATAGGGTGATTTGAAATAGTTACATTGTTATTGTTAGTTAATCAATAAGTCGTCAATCATTGAACCAAATACAATTCAGTTATATCATTTATTGAGGCGTAAAAAAAGTTTTTTTTTTATTTGTTTTTTTTTGGGTAAAAATTCTTTTCGTTGTCTTGTTTCATACCACTCTGTCACGCTTTTAGTTGCTGTTTCAACTCAGTATCACAAAATAAGACAACGAAAATAATTTTTACCCTTTTATAAATATTGCGTTATGCATGAAAATGACTAATGATTAACAACAACAATATAATTATTTAAAAACATCCTCTATGTCATCAGAATGATCAGACCGAAAATTATGGTCCATGGTTAGATTTAATTTTTTTAAACTTAATATTGAAGACTTTGTACCTACATATAGAAATGCCAGAGACTACTTTTAGCTAGTAATTATGTTTATTGTTTTGAAACAAAGTTGTAACTTTGTTCCACGCCCGATTTGACAGTACCCGGGCCCGAATGCTGTCGATATTTCCCTTGATTATTCTCGAACCCACTGAGATGAGATTACCGTAAACACTTGTCCCCTTAAAAACCGTTCGCATACTTATCCGACCTGTAGACATCACTGAATTATGTAGAGCCGCCATCACTAACCCCGCCATCTTTAAATAATCTATTAGCTTGCTCGTAAGCCGCGTAACTAGGTCACTTTGACTTGACATGAATGACGCTGTGATTGGGACCTCTGCTGAGCTGAACTGTGATGGCGAATGAATGAATATACAAACGATACTCCTGGAGTATGTGTGGCTGCCGCTTTTCCGCTACTGTAGCTGTGGCTGGCCCCGGCTTCTCTGAACTGAACTGAATATACAAACTATACTCCTCCTGGAGTATGTGTGGCTGCTCCCGCGTTTCCGCTTCTGCAGCTGTGGCCGGGTCGCATCCCACAAGGGTGGGATGGTCGTTGCACCGTCATTTGGGGACGGTGTTGAGAGGCTGTTACCCGGCTTCTCGGGCCTGTACGCGGCGCCGGGCCCGTTCGGGAGTCCCTCGGCTAGCCCCAGCAGGGCCACTTCCCGAACACGCCACCGTCCCACGATGGTGGGACGGTCGTTGACCCGTCATTTGGGGACGGTGGTGAGAGGCTCACGGAATATGTTGGTACAGTCGATATCTGATGGATCGGAGCGGCCAGGCTTCTATTGTTGTGGCCTTAGAATGCATGTTCAGATATATTGGATCGTGATAGCTCCGATATAACTGATGTCAAAGTCAAGTCAAGTCAAAGTCAAACTATTCTTTATTCAAGTAAGCTTATTAATAAGCACTTTCGAATCGTCTGACATGAGAGAAAAAAATTTACTACTGGTTCAAACCCTACGCCGTTCCTGAGAAGAACCAGTAAGAAACTCAGGTGGACTTATTTTTTCAAAACAGTATAATAATACATCTTATTAAAATAACATGCACTAAAGAATGTATTACATAAAAAAAAAAAGATTATTATAGACATTTTTATAAAGACAGAAATAAATAAAGGACCATAATATTAAACAAAAATAATTATTATTATACAAGTTCGCAACATTATTAAGTATCTATATCTAATACTACTAGAGATGTAAAGGTCCTCTAGTTGTCAGAATAAAGAGATATTAAGATTTAGAGATGTAAAAGGTCTCTAATCGTCATGATTTTAACAATAATAATAAAATAGAAAATTAACAATTTAGTGACAATTACCCTTGATGGTAACGGAACCTTGCGTACATCTTCATAAATAATGCCGCAAGTGCTGCAACTTGCAAATTTATATTTCTGACGATAGAAACAGCAATCGTGTAGACTGTAGATGTTGACCCATTGAGTGTTCAAAATGTCAGTAACCGGGAGCCAATTTTTTTTTTTATAGATTTAAATATAAGATGCCATATACCAAAGAAAAAAATCCAAAGTTTACCAACGCCACCGTTGAAATTTTTTATAGGTCAAATAATTAGAGCATTAAAAAGTCCCATGAGATAAGAATGATGACATTCAGCTGCCTTAATCCGCAACTGTCACTCCAAGGATGGCGTCATTAGAGTGACAAATACAAATCCTCGAATTTTACGAATTTCAATGTTCGCGGTAGTATATAGACTAGACATATTTTAGATACAGCCACCGACATAGATGTCGGGTTACAATCCCTTATCCGGCTCTTACGACATCTCGATCTCAAGCTATCTTCAACAAAAACTTACTTTGGTTAATTCAAATCACATTCTACGTTAGCATTTTTCAGTTAAAAGTAAAAAAAATAGGTAAATAAAACCTGCAAACTTGCATTATTTCATAATCACGCACTTTCAGGACACAATCTTGCTTTTATCAATAACTTAAAGCTTTAAACCTGAAGTTCACATAATTTTTTTTATAAATATTAGATGTCATATACCAAAGAAAAACGACCAAGAATGGTCAAAGGCCTAGCCTTGTATTGTAAGGGATTGCATTGCATATACCCGAGAAATTTGACCGGTGGTTGCTAAGACCGAGGGGCCGAGGGGTACAGGCATCAGCCGCGAAAGCTGAGCACGTGGGTTCGATCCCCACCTCGGACATAGGTGATCTTGGTCGTTTTTCTTTGGTATATGACATCTAATATTTATAATTTATATAGTATTAAGTAGTGTGACTACTGGAGAAAAATTAAAAGTACAAATCAAAAAAAAAATTGTTAATAAATAATTTGATTTGTGTTTTCGCAATATGTTCAATATTTTTTTTTGATAATGTTATTTATATTTATTAGTATTAACGTAAAAATATATCTGCGAACGAGTTTCACGATGTGTCAAAGACGAATGCTATGGAAAGTCAGCCAATAAAGGGTGTATCGTTTATTATAAATACAACTTTACTTGGTACATGTGTCTAATTACTGCTTCAATAAGGTACACATTTCATCCTAGAAGCTCGACGTGAAGCATCTGGATTAGTCACAACTAACCCAATCCTTCCGAGTACCTAATAAAAAATATTTCGGACAAATACTGCAAGAAATAGTCTTACATTCAGCTGTATAGGTTTGTCCGAAATTCGTTTGATAGACAATATTGAAAGCATCATGAAGCCCCTAAAATAAATAATTTGAAAAGTAGCTATATATCACATCACACTCAAAAATGTCTACACGCCATACACTCGGAACATAGAAACGTAAAATAATACATATTTCCATATTAGCTAGACCAGGTTTAACTTGTATTTATAATAAACGATACAATCTTTATGTTTACCTTGTTTTTACTATCAACTGCAAAATGGTATATACTGGAGCGATGTTGAAAGTAACCCGCCCGTATCTCTAATAATTTACTAGTGGAGAACGTAACTGGGTTACCGTTGATAGTTGCAGCTGCAATTGGGACCTCTGCCAAGTTTGTTATCCAAGGACCAGGATATTTACTGCCGAACAAAGGAGCTACTAATTCTGAACTCCGGCACAAATTGGTTCAACCAGCTAACACCTGGTATTTCACATTTTATTACTAACCTAGAGACTTGAAAATCCTTTCAAAAAATCTTTATAAGAAAATTTTTGTAAAATAGAAGTTTCAATTCAATCTACAAACAGCCAAAAAACGAGCACTTTTTGAGCAACTTTATTTAAAAAAATATTTTATAGGCTTAGGGTCTCACCAAACCAATCGACGCGGAGTCGGCTTTCGCCGAGTGTTTTACACCACACTATTCGCATTTAGCCGATCGACCGTCTCCGCGGTTGAACACCTGCGTTAAGCAGTCTCATCCTCCTTGCGGCCGTAGAAACGCTCGATCGCCTGCGGTAGCAGTTGTAAAGCGGCGGCCGGCTCTCCCGTGCTCCGTCCTGCCGCCGAGACGTCCGACAGCACGCGTACAGCCGCCGAGTCCGACGAACAGTTAGATAGGACAGCGGGTGATCGGCAATCGCAAATCTCATTTTTGGAGACTAGTTGTTAGAAACTAGTTTGAAATTGAACAGATGTGTATGATTACGACAGTATTACTTCGTGTTGTCAGATCTATTGCAGATTTTAATGTGGGTAATAATTCAAATGAATAAATACAAACGCATCAGTAGCTACTTCGGCCGTCATCGGCTCTTTTCGGCCGTCGTCAGCTATGTTCGGCCGTCGAAGACGCTGAACGGCTTCCGCCAGCTCTGACCGGTGCTTATCGCAGGTACTCGGCCGTGCTCGGAGCCGTTCAACTCTTTCCGGCACCGTACGGCGGTATTAGGAGATTTACGAATGCGAACGTGTGCGTTAGGCTGCAAACGGGGTCGTACGAATGCGAACAGCTTTACGGCAAAACGCCGTTTTCCCCGTCGAAAGACGTCGTTTCGCGTGAGCCGAGCCGATTTACGATGTCCTCGCTCTTATTGCGTTGACATAAAGCTTTTTCCGTACGCGATTAGCCGAAACGGCGTCGACTAGTTTGGTGAGACCCTTATGCTGATGATGGGACGGTATGATTATCAAACATTACCTGCTTAAGCGTACCTCCGTAATACTAAAAAACACATTAATTACTAAACATCATGTTCTTTAAATAGGTTTTGAGGAGGTTTCCCGAGGTAAGGTTTGCCATATTAAGGTGGGTTTATATCAAACGAGTGACAGCTCATTCTATCCCCCACTCTACGAAATCAACGAATTTCGGCGAATTACGTTTTGTTTCGTAGAGTGGGGATAGAATGAGCATTCGCTCGTTTGGTGTAAATCCACCTTTAAATATGAATGTCTATTAATATGCGTTCGAACTTTTCGATAATGTACTGTTGTTCTGAGTACTTTATTATTGGGGCTCGTTAATGGACAACAGAATAACAAATGAGCTTATATTTACACGGGCACGCTCTTTCAATAGCTTATTGAAGATAAGTAACTATTTCCATAGCACTTGACACAGTTGACAGACAACACAACAAAGCAGCATGTATACCTTACCCTTAGATAATGGTCAAAGCCTTATAAGAGATTGCATATACACGGTGCCCACGAGGAAGAGGAAAAAAATCGGAGTCTATTTTAAGGGAAAATTAGATTTTTTCCTAAAATCGTTTTAGCCCGTTACGCTAAGATAAACGCATTTTAGGAAACGATTTTGTTACCATGATTTCTTAGTCTTGTCACACTTAATTGACAGACATCAAATGAACAAAAAAAACTTTAATAACCTAGCAAATGAAAAAAAAACGTTTAAAGTGCATTTATTGCGATAGTTTCATTAATAAAATCCTATTTTTGTGTACCTATTGAGGCTTTCAAAAACTAAAAAAAATTTTTTTTTGCAGATTTGACCAAAACTTATTACATTTTTTGCTTCTTTTAGTCTCAGGAATATGCTGTTAAAATGTTTCCCTCTCCTCACGGGCACCTTGTATTTACTCGAGATATTTGACCGGTATCTACTAAGACCGGGTGGTTTAAGTATCAGGCTGACATATGTGGATGCGAATTCGTTGGTAAACCAGATCTTTTTCCTTTAGTCGGGTAGCCAAAATTTCGTTTTTTGCACTTGTATCGTAATGTAGTATTTTATGAGCGCGGGAACTTTTTCCATCATCACTCTGGCTGGTTGGTGTATTATCGGGTAATTTTGTTACGGGGACCGATAATGGAAACCTGAATAAACAATGAGGATATAGGAGTTTCCTTGTCAATACAGTATCGGGAATCGGTTTTCATGTTATTATATTAAATTTAGAAGAATAATACGTCATTATTCATTAATTTATTTATATACATATGAGTTGGATTTTCGTAATTTGCTGGACATTATCACTTTGATTGCCAACGAGTGCTACGGGCTACGCTCGTAGCCGATCCCGTGATTTTCATGTTATTACTCGTATATTAAAATTAGAAGAATAATACGTCATTATTCATTAATTTATTTATATATACATATGATTATATTTTCGTAATTTGCTGGACATTATCACTTTGATTGCCAACGAGTGCTACGGGCTACGCTCGTAGCCGATCCCGTGATTTTTCCGCTTTGTAGCGAAAATGGACCTCCCACAGAGAACTCCCCTCGGGAGTTACAGGCGCTCAATGTGTTATGGAATAGGTACGTAAATACTAATACGATTCTAGAGTACCAAATAAAGCCCCATACATATTTCCATGTGATAGGCTCTAATAAGCAGGTGATATCTACGTATTTTTGTTATTTTTTTTCTATTCTAATGAGCGGTACATTTATAACTTTCATACATGATGGGAGCCGTAAAGGTGTATTTCTTTTCCCCGTAAGTAAGAAACAATTTCACAACAACAAATAACCCCACGCGGACTATGGTTATAATGTAATAATTATTATAGGTAGTAGGAGACAATTTCACAACAGCAAACAACCCCACGCGGACTATGGTTGTAATGTAATAATTAAATATTATAGGTATTGCTGTTACAATGTCATTTCTGTGTCTTCCTCTGTTAGTGTGGCAAAACAAAACATCGTTCGTCAAACATTTGTCCGGGTCACTGAACAAATAAAACGTAAAAGGAAAACTAGTGACTGCGCGATCAAATATCAGGTTAACCTGCCCTAACATCGCCCGTCTATTTGAAGACCAGCACGGCAATGAATAATTCATACATCGATCAAAAGGGGACAAGAACTTGTAGTAGGAATTCGCGATCATGGCACAATAAATTCTTTACGAATAATGATCGTTAATGAATAGTTATTTTTGATACTAATGTAGAAACTGGGTTTTTCCCGCACGAGTTATAAATAAGAGTTGTAACGTTTACAGGTGTAACCGAGCGTTCCTACCAGATAAAAGTTTCACTTGGAACATAATTGTTTTAGATTTTTGACATATCGTCGGGGATAACACAATACCGCGTCAATTGTTTAATATTTGGACTCTATCTGTTTTGGTAGTTACGCGGTATTGCACTATACCCGACGATATATCTAATAAATGTTTTAGAAAAATCCAAATTCAGCGAGATTCTAACTTTAAGACGAAATAGCTGTATCTAGTACCATTATTGCATTACCATGTCTTAAAATCGGCCAGTACAGAATGGCCACTTTTAAAAATACCGACTTCCAGTTGGTACTTTGCAGTCAACCCTAGTCTTAAATATCTCAGTAATACTTTTGTATGAATGCATTGTGTGAATTGTTAATTTACGAGCCATACATACGAGAGTGTGCCTTTTTGTTGTTTGTTTGTTTTAGATACAATTTGATATCAGATAGATAGATAGGACAGATTTTATTAAGTCGTTTTTTAAGAGAGTGAAGATTGGAAATATATTTTTCTGGGGATTCATTATCGATACGATTCATCTCGCTGAAAGTTAGCTGTCCGAATTTCGACGCATACGAAGTTGAGGGATAAGCTCCAATCTGGCAAAAAAGAGTAGAAATTAAAAAGTGATCTTCGTCTTGTTGTCTTATATTCTTAAACTGATTTAAAAAGGACGAGACTACACTTAATCGCATAGACTTACATTAAATATTGTAGTAGTGAATACATTTTTTTTTCAAAGTCTTCCATTCATGACTCACCAAATTACTACAGACAAACCTACTGACCTTGTAATCAGACATGTGTTGTCAGTACTCGGTAAACGCTACCCCGCTGTTTAATGTCGTCAAATTGTCACTTCTAAATTACAGTCTGGCGAGTTGGGTTGTCACAGTTACCCCTCACCGCACGCGATCTAAATTATATGGGGTTAAGTGGATGTGTGTCCCTTTCGCGGCTAAGCGTGGCATCTGGGTTATTGTCAGTCGGAAAAACAAAAATTGTCCACTCGGGTGGTCAAAAGTTAACAGCTTGTATGAATCTTTGTTACGATTTTATTCTATAGGGCTGCAGACCGGCGAACGTAGTTGTAACGTCAATTGTTTTATCCCATAATAAGTACGGGAATTCTTTCGGGACTTTAGGTATGTTCACCGAAAACACGATAACCTAAATCTGACAATGATCCATCGTACAGAAAACTGAAGTTTATTTGTAAGCCGGTATGTTGAATGTGATCTGCGTACGCTTTTGCACTATATATAATTATTCAGTAAAGGTGTGTTTAGGTCACGTTTCGCGGAGACAACATTTATCTAGACTCGGTATGGTCTTTCGTATGTCATAGTTTCTACCCGCTTAAAATCGGAGGCGGGGTTCTGCCTTTTCTCCGAACTTTTTTTGCCCGAATTTCATTTGCCAACCAACATTTCGCCGATGGTTCACTTTGGCAACCAACTTTTAGCAAATTTTTGTATGACAACGTTTCATTTGGCAGAATTATTATAAAAAGGATTATTGTGATGACACAATGCCTTTGGCATACTCATCATTTGTCAAATCTTTCACTAGACCGAATAACGTTTCGTCATCCTTTTCGTACCTATATGTGGAAACTTTATAGCATAACCGTGTTTCTGAACTTGCCTAACAAAGAATACCGTTGAAAAAACATTTCACAGAGTCCAGTTAGGTACGACGACGAGCGAAGCGAGGAGGAGTGTTAGGTGAAACTGCGACCTTACAGCGCGCGAGCCGAGCGAGCGAAGCGAGCGTGCCGCGGCAGCGGCCGGCGAAGCGCCAGAACCGACTGTTTTGTTATTAGTTAACTAAATGTATATTAAACCAACTAAGCCATAAACCACATGAAAATATGTATTATAAAAAGTTCCAATTAAAAACCAAGCCCAAAGATTGAATTGCCAACCATTTAGTTGGGAAATGGCACGATTTCATAAAATTCAATTGGAACATGATCATTCGGCGAAATGACTTTATGTGAAAAATTGGTTGAGATGTAATATTCGTACAAACAATTTTCGGAGATGATTTAGAGAACCATCGGAGGCACATCATAACGAGTGGTCAACTTATACATACCTACTAGCTGTTTTTACGGATGTACGTAGGTATCTCTTTCCGTAGCTACAGATTATTGGGACGAGATTTTCCTTCGTCACTTGTTAAATTACCTACCTCGCCGCACGCGATGCCTGTCATACTTAAATTACCTATATAAGGCTCAGAATATTCTCCAAGGGAAAATGGACGGCTAAGTTTGAAGGGGAAGACAGCTATCGTTCTTCGAGTAATCGTAGAAAAAGGTCAGGCCAAGAGTTATGTACATGCAACGATTATTGCCGAGTAACGTTTTATGAAAGCTTCATAATAGAATTATAAAACATACACACCTACTCTTAAACCTTATTGATCGATCATATTTCTCTCCATTTTATAAAAGATTGTTGAATATTGATACAGTTTGATTAGGTAGGTACTTGTTTTAGCAATGAGAATATGTAAAGAGAATTTTTTATTGGTAAATCAAAGAAATTTATATTGGTAAATCAAATAAACGGTTGTAATTTATTTCAAAAAACACAAGAAAAGTATTAACAGAATAAAGATAAATAAAAAATTTGCACCAAGTCCTGCTGGGGAGGTAGAGTGCCCAGAAGGCTAGCCGCACTGCCGCGCTGGACTGCTATGCTAAGTCTTTGCGCGGAATACTGGCCTGCCCTCTGGTCACCCGACGCCTCTATGAGACGCTTGGAAACAAACCGAGTTTTGGATGTAAATATACTCAATAATTGTTTTTTTAACGCAATCGCTATTTGCTATGGCCCTAGTCGAAGTAGTAGTCGACTGGATTAGGTACAGCGATTTCCCACAAATGGACTTAAATTCGAACAGGGAATCCGCCTGGAGGTATCAAGACATTCATAATATTAATGTTATAAAAAAAATAATTCCCGCAAAGTCAACGACACTGACCTATAATTTTAAGACCAGATAACTATATCATTCAAATCGATCTCTGCGTAGCATGTATATTCCATTCAGTGTTAAACAAAAAGAGACATGGGTATTTCAAGATAAGTCTACAGACAAGTATACTGAAAAAAAAAATTGTAACGGCCGAAAATCCGTAGATAATCTCTACCTACTCGTATTTTCTGAGGGATAAGCGCGATTATAATAAAACATTTGTAGACGCTCCGGAGATCGTGAGAAAGTTTTTATGAAAAATATCAACTGGAGCAAAAACATGGCATGTGGAAATGAAAAGTATTTTCTGGAAAACTCTGCCGACCGGCATTGTGCATTGGTTTCTTTTTACTTTTATATACACGAGCGGGAAAACTGGGGCTCAGACACAGACCGCCTTTTGTAGATGGATCATAAACGGACTCGAGAGAAGCCATCTTCAAACCCTCTTAGGTATTTCTGAAATAGTTTTGCAAGCATGTCACGAACATGTCCAAGTTAGGTTTTTCCAAGTCGTTAAATATATTTTATTAATATACTTAGTAAAAAACGGGAAGACTATTTCGCGGTGACGTACATGGCGCGAGCGCCCGTGTAATGAAATAATTGTTCGGCGCCACAGTCAAAAGTTTTCAAAAATGAAAGACTCAACTAATCGATTAATATGAAGCGCAATAATTTCAATACAAAAACTGAAATTGTCTACACGTTAACAACACATGTAAACCACCAAATATATCAAACCAATCACTACATAGTATAAAATAAAGTCACTTTTTCTGTCCCTTTGTACGCCTAAATCTTTAAAAGTACGCAACGGATTTTCATGAGTTTTTTTTAATAGGTAGAGTAATTCAAGAGGAAGGTTTTTATGTAGGTATAGTACGAAGCCGAGGCGGGTCGCTAGTATGTAATATAATTGAGTCGTGTAGCTCTCAACGTGGCACATGTAAATAACAAGTATGTGATTGTAGCTAATATAGCTCATACGCTTAATAAAGCGGTGTCTACCAATGGAAATCTGTGCAACGAGACTCTCGAGGTGTCTCTGTTTTCTTTTTATTTGTGTACAAATGCTTGCTTCAGGGAATCTTCCATCGTTTTATCGGCGACTTATGCCCGGGAAATGGCGCGTAACGTTTATGAAAGGATGTCGATTATGACATTTCACGACGGGATTTTTAGGCCTTTGTTATTGCGAGGAATTGTATGCAGATCATGGAATATGTAACAAATTTAGAAGAACGAACGAAGTTTAAAGCTGTTGTTTATAAATCGATAATTCGATACCGCCCCGTGTATTATGATTTCGTTTTGGTATTTATCTTTGTAGGCCGTTTGTTAAATAAGTATAATTATAGGCAGAAAATTAAAATGTTTTATGTGTTTTTAATTATTCCATTAACTTTGAATTTATGTACCGAAAAACGATAAAGAACGAAAAAAGAACCCTTCTTTTGTTCCGGTACCAGATACTGTTCCTCCTTCGGTGTTTCGTTCGGCCAACGTTATTGCAGTGTATTAAAATTATCTTCTTGTTCCAGGATGCCTGCCGCGACGCCGCCCGCCGAGCCGAATGGCGCGCCGCGCAGCGAGCTCGAGCAGCTCCAAATGCGACAAGGACAGGTCACCGATGAGGTCAGTGTTGCGTAGTCGCTGTGACAAGTGATCTGTGTATATACATGTATATCGTTTATAGTTGTCGAGTTCTAAGAACGAACATTTGACAGTTTAGAAATGTCTTATAATTATGGACTTAACCATCGAAAAAATTGTGAGTTTTACCCTCGTATTAATAAGGGTTAATTTATAACTGTCATAATAGATATAATAATATGTCAATCACGGGATTCTCGGGGGCTATAATATTCATTGACAACCTCCGTAGCTTACTTTATATGGTTGTTCCTTCTAATAATATTTGTCGTCGCTTAGTACCCACAAAATAAGCCTTAATTGACAAAGCTAACGCGCACATAGTGACACAAATGTATCAGAAAATCTGAACTGCAATTTACCTATGTAGAACAAATAATTTCTTCGAATCTTTAAAAAGGTTGATGAACCACTTCATCTAATTCATATTTAATTTGAGGTGAAATATTTCCTACCACTTACGCTTAGAGAATTATTATGAAAAAGGATAATCGGTAAATTTACCAGTTTTCTCTAGAATCTGAAACCTACATAGTAGGAATGAGAACTAGGCTAACGCTACTTGGGCTTTCAATACCTATGCAGAATAGTTCCACAATACGTGCATCCAAGCTTGACTTTAAATCTAGCTCAGCTCAGACTGGCTAAAGTTATTCTTAGATAGACAGAGCTCTTGAATAAAATACTGTCCATGCAGTCGCGGATACCGGACTTCGTTCAGGGGAAGGGGCATTGGCATTGCCCTATGATATGATAGTATTTTATAATTAAAACAGCACCTAGGCATACCTAAGTCCAGACGTGTCGGGGGAGGGGGGGGCAGTGCCCCCATCGACCCCCCTGGATCTGCGCCTGTGTATAGTATAACAACAGGGTGCTTAGACAAGTCGCCAATCGCTAACGCTTCATCGTCAATCGTAACCGAAAGGCAGCTAACTGTCTTTGTCGCACTAATATGAAAGAGTGACAGAGAGGGAAAACTACGATACGCTACTAAGCGTTAGCGATTGGCAACTTGGCTAAGCATCCTGGGGCCCATAAGATATTAGTCACCGAACTGTCAAATGGTATGTTGCCATTAGGGTTGCTATGCTAGATTTTGTTTTGAAATATACAGTTATATGTCGGTTTAATGTAAAGGATAGAAAATCCACACACAGAAAAAATACAGTATCTGTTGGGTAATAACAGAGTACTGGCTAAATTATAAATATTATTAGATGTCATATACCAAAGAAAAACGACCAAGATCACCTACTGTCGAGGTGGGGATAGCTATTCTAGAAAACTGGCATGTATTGCTGCCCTTAGAGAATGGTCAAAGGCGCCTAGCCTTGTAAGGGATTGCATATACCCGAGAAATTTGACCGGTGGTTGCTAAGACCGAGTGGCCGAGGGGTACAGGCATCAGCCGCGAAAGCTGAGTACGTGGGTTCGATCCCCACCTCGGACAGTTTTTTCTTTGGTATATGACATCTAATATTTATAATTTATATAGTATTATGTATAGTGTGACTACTGGAGAAAAATTAAAAGTACAAATAAAAATATTTAGTTAATAAATAATTTGATTTGTGTTTTCGCAATACGTTCAAGAGTACTGGCTATTCAAGTTAAGTTTTCAATTAAGTTCGATACAAAGTATAGGGTGTCCTTTATGTGTCTCGTAAGTCGTAAAGTAGATACAGGTGTAAAATACAGTACAATAATTTATAGTAAGTCAGGCAACCCTAGTTGCCATGGCAACACACTAATAATATTAGTCTTGTATCATTCGAGAAATGGTGCCCTGTAGAGTATGCTAATTGCTAATATGACTGTGGACGCGCTTATATCATCAGTAGGGAATAAAACGCCCTTTTTCTCATTTTTACATTATAATATAAAATAAGTTATTCGATCATACTTCAATCACCATAACGCTATTGAATTACTTGGTTGAAAAGGCAGGTATTATGATAAACAAGTAAATTAATCAACGCTTGTC
>JALPQI010008602.1:0-49391 GCA_025490895.1 Thaumatotibia leucotreta
TGGGGAAGGGGAAAATAGTACTTATTTACATACTTAGCTATGCTCTCATGGGTTATCATACAATATTATAAGCCTATTACTACTATTTACACGAAATACTATAACAACAGAATATAATACAAATATAATATAAGCAAATATATTTCATTTTGTATAATAAGAGTATATTTAGATATAAACTTACAACCGCTGCGCTGTCGGTCGCAAATCCGTAGATCGTAACTTAATAAATCGTAAACAATAATCAAATGTGCTAAATTAATAATAATAAAACAATTACCACGTAAAAGTGAACGGTTTCTAAATAATTGATAATAACAAAAAATCTGCACGTAACTCAAAATAAAATAACAAGCGTGCGAAATTTTAAATTCAACAGATTTTAATTGGTGAAACCATAATAACAGCGGAACTAGAATCTTACACTGATGGCACTTATTTTTCACAGGAAATACTTTTTAGGGTTCCGTAGAGAATAGTACATTGTGCATCAAGGGAGGTAAGTACGGAATCATCAACGAGAGTGTTAGAAGCCCGACGCCGTAGGCGGAGGGCTTTTAATGACTCGAGTTAGTATTCCGCTTACCGACCGTGATGCATACAATGTTTTTCATCACACTTGCCGACTAAAAAATAAGTTTTAAGATAGAATATTATTAAATGATGTGCTGACATTTCTATTACTCCCAAGGGAATTTAACTTTTATATTACTACGGCTATGCATGCAAGCAATGGCGCGCTAAGACAGCAAGTGTGATGAAAATCTTCTAACACTCTCGTTAGTAATTCCGTACTTACCTCCCTTGATGCACAATGTACTATTAACGGCCGTATTACTAAGACTTCCGTGTCTAGTGTCGCTGCATATGTCTGTCTACCAGCATGCCTAGCCAAAATGCCATCCTGTAACGATATACGATAATCTATAAGTAATAAATTATTAAAATGACAGATTGGAAGGAAAAATCACGTGAGCGTGATTTTTGGAAAAGATCACGTGACTTTTCGTTCGAATCTGTCATTATCACAGATTTATCACTTATCGCTTCGACCTTATCGTATACGATTGCCGAATGGCATCTTAGGTAGGTATGCAGTTTTTATCTCCCGAATAGTGGTAGTTAAACGTAGTGTAAGAGTTGTTTGGAGTGTCACTAATCATTATTTGATAAAAGATTGATGATGGCCAGCGTCAATCCGCTAGCCCAGCGTGGCGATTATGGGCATTTACCTTCTAATGCGTCTATACGCATAGTTAATAGGAGATACCTACGTCCAGCAGTGGACTATCATAGGCTGATGATGTGAAACGCAGTGGACGTGTTTCTATAGATGGCAGTTAAAGTATCAAGCTATAATACGTATGGAGTGAAGAGTGAAGTCACCGCCACTGACATAGATAACCACTAACAGGTACCACATTATCATACAGATGAGCGAGGCTTCCTGTGCATCGGTCAAGGGGACGTCACCATTACTGGTGAGTGTTAGATCCTGAGCCCTTGTGTAGTAATCAGTGGACATCAAATGAAACCATGTCCAACTTCACACTAAAATTGCGGATCTTGGATAAAAACAAGCGGACACGTGACCGATTTAAAGTTTAAGGATGTTTTTTTGTACTTAAGTCCTAACCACCGCAAGGGCTTTAAAAAGGCTTGCTATTAAAATAGATTTGTTAATAAGGTTTTTACTCGGTAATCGGTTACAATTACAACGCCATCGTGGTCGCCGCACGCAGTGCTGCAAACTCTCCTGATTTATCAGGAGTTCTTCTGATTTTTAGCTCTGTCTCCTGATCTACTGTTTTATTTATAGATTTGAGTCAAATCTCCTGATTTTGACAAGTAGCGATTACACTCCTGCAAACTCACCCGTGTTAGGTTGGCAACAAGTATTTTCACTTACATTTCTATGTAATTGAACGAAGATAATGGAACGGAACGTTGTCATTCCATCGACTCGATTATTTCTTATCTGTGTTGTACCATGTGTCAAATCAGTCACTTCCTTGTTCAGTCTCGTCAGTCAAGTGTCAATGTCAACCGGTAATATTTTGCCGCGAGGGGCCGCACAGTGTGCCACTAAGAGGGATAGACATAGTCACTTACTACTAAGAAGAAAGTGCCACACAGGCACTTAGTGACGTATTCAACGCATTTGTCTGGCACTTACATTTAGCATCTAATGCACACACACACAAAAAATAGTGGCACAGTGATAAGGACGGACGATTATCGTTCCTTTTCACTTCCACTAGTAAAAAGTTTCATAAGACCATCCCTTTCGTTCTTGCTATTATTATAACGTTGTCAAATCCATATTAATCCTACATTCATGTTTTGCCGCGAAAGCTGTTCATTTGTTCAAAGCTGTATTTATGCTAACTCTATGCTCGTGCCGCGTACTATAGTAACGTAAACTGCAGTTGTGTTGTGATTGTGATCAAGGAAAAAATAAAGAAAACGTGTACCAGTGGATGGTCCAGTAAAGTACTATTTAATTAATAAAATTAATGTTTTGTGGTGTGTGTTTTTGGTTTTGCACTGTACAAGGCTATACAGTAAAAGTTCTTGCTTTGCCCACAATATCACCAAAGAAATGCTCTCTCTATAAAATAAAAGCATGTATGAGCATGAGCAACATCAAGAAGAAAGACAATAAGCGAACATTTATAGAATAGGAATGTATAAAAGGTAAAACCTCAAAGTAACTGTCAGTGTCAACACTGTCAACTGTCAAGTCTGATTGTCATGAGATGAGAATAAAGTAAAATGCATATGTCATGTTGTTTTTTGTGTGTTGTCTGTTTCACTAAATTATTTTACTAAATCAAATTAATTTATAATTAGCACAAAAAGGTATGTTTTTTTAATCTTCTGATTTTTTTTGTTGTCTCCTGATTTTTTTCTTCCAAGTCTCCTTTTTTTCATGCAGGTGGAGTTTGCAGCACTGGCCGCACGCAAACCGCAGCCCGTGTCATCGGGACAGGATGTTAACCGTACGTGATCTTGAAAATACAAATATGCTTTTTTAACCTCGTAGGCCCGACGTCCTATTTTTAGGACAGCAAAATTTACGTCATTCCCATGAAGTCATCTTTGTCAAAGAAATTTTATTTATCTGGTTCCAAAATTAGCATAAAATTTCCATTATTTCACTTGTTCTAAAAAGTAAATTGGGCCTTATGAGGTTTGCATACCTCTGCTCAAAATAGGTAAGGTAATGATACGATGGGTAGCATCGATTCTACACATCTACTGTTTCTGAACCAGCTACTGTTTCTGGTAATTTTCCATTCGGTAAGCATCGCAATTAGAGATGTCCCGTTCGCGATAAACTATTACTATCGGGCAACTTACCAATTGGGAATATTCCCCATATTCTGTTGGGGAATGTTGCCTGTAACAACGCACCACTAGTCGCAATAACACTGCGGTCACCGCACGCAAGCCGCAGCCCGTGCCATCCGGACAGGATGTTACCCGTACGTGATCTGGGTGCTTAGGCAAGTTGCCAATCGCTAACGCTTAATCGTCAATCGTAAGCGAAAGGCAGCTAACTGTCTTTGTCGCACTAATAGGAAAGAGTGACAAGGAGGGAAAACTACGATACGCTACTAAGCGCTAGCGATTGGCAACTTGGCTAAGCATCATGTACGTCTTAGGCTTGACCTAACTGACACCAACCGACCGAGTGGGCAAGTCACATATGATTAACTGGACTTCTGATCTACATCCAAGAACTTAATTAAGACGCAATGGACTTCATATTCGAAATTCGAATAAAGAATATTATTTGCTTCAATAAAAGATATTGAGTAGTTACAAATGGTGGTAGGGTTAGTTTTTGGTTACATCACAATCAGTCAGAGTGTGGCGTACAATAATTTGTCTCTCAATATGCATGTCACTAATAAATAAAAATAAAATATGGAGGAAAACAATCAAAGTAGGTATATAAATGTCAATTAGAATTTAAAATAATATGTAAGAATATAAATTATATCAATGTCATGCATAAGGAAAAGTGAAATTCAATTACAATGTTTTGGTAATTATAAAAATTTGACGTTCCGTATTTACGAGTATATTAATGGCGTGAACTCCGTAAGTGATGTGAATTACATATCTACAGAACACACAAGAAGAGACTTTATTCAAAACAAATTACACGATATCATCATTATTATAGTAATTATAAGGTATTAAAGTGTCGTTGACCATTCATCGATGATGGGAAGCAACGTCATTATAGTGGACACACTAGTGATCTCCAACTCGCTTGCCCAGCGTGGCAGTTATGACATTATCCTTCTAATACTTCAAAGAGTGGTTTATATCCAGCAACGGACAGAAAAAGCCATCAGATGATAATTTTATAATAAACATCCCATTAATTACATTTTTAAATAAGCTGGCTGAAAGTTAAATCTTTTAATTAAATGGATACGTAAAAGTAACTGCAATTTAGTTAACTTTATTAAGGCTTAGAGCCTTCATTACATTACAACTAAATAGTAAAATAGATATTTGTAAATTCCGTTACATGGCTGTTTATTTTCTTTGTGTACGTTTTTTTAATAGAATAGTCTCTATATTCTGTTTGGTTTGGTGTTTAAAAAAAGGTAGACAATCTTGTAGTATATTTTTATTGAAAACTACGGGTAGAAAATAAGTTTTAACAAATATACATAATATAACAAGGAAATACAGTGATTTACATTGTTTTTGATTCATTAAAACCTAGTTTCGATTTTTATATGTATTTTTCAATAAAAAGAAACTGCAAGATTGTTTACCTTTTTTTAAACACCAAACCAAACAGAGTATAGATAAGTTATACACAAGTAAACCAATACATAGAAACAATCAGTAGCAAGGGTGAGTGCCCTCATGCTAAATATAGCCCAGGTTCTACGGGTGCGGTTTCCTATTGAACTGATTCTAAAACAACGTAAAACACTCGGATCAGTGTTGTTTTATATCGTTTTGAAACTGCAGTTACTGTTGCGATAAAAAATCTTTACTATTCAGACATTCTTGATGCTTATGGTTCGGCGTTCATGGTTTATCAAGCTATGCGGCACTTTCGCACTTATTAGTCAGAACGTGACAGCAAGTCGACTAACGTCCTTGTTGATACAGCGCATTCAAAATGCCTGTGCACGTTTCTGTTTCACTATTCCACATCGTTCACATATCACTCCATTCTTAAATCAACATAAAATATTGAATATGAGCACCAGACGTACCCTACATTTTGCCTCCCTTCTTTTTGGAGTTATCCATAAACAACAACCATCATACCTATTTGATAAACTTACGTTTTCCGAACGGCCAGTACGTGGTGCGTGCAGACTTATCGATACACAACATAAAACGACCGCTTTCCGTGGTAGCTTTCGATACGCTGCCACGAAATGTTGGAATAACCTGCCACCGCCAATCAGAAATTGTAAATCCATTGCATCTTTCAAAAATAACCTTAAGAAGTATTTAACTGGACAACTTTTGTAATTTTAAGATAATCGTTTTTTTTTTTAATATTACACACATGATCTCACTATTCTGACCACATAGTTTTATATTGTTAGATTTGTTAGTAAAATTAGATTTTAACGTTGTGTTTACCAAATTTATTGTACACTTTGCCACTATGTTTTTAAGATAATTATGTTTATCTTCTTGTACACATTTACCGACTCTTGTTACTGTTTTACCTATTTTTCTAGTTATTTTTATTTTTCACTGTTTAGCTCGGTTGCCCTGAAAACCAGCGTCGTGTCATCTGACACGACAAATGCTGAGTGGCATCCTTTTTGGTGTTCACATCCTTACTGTTTGATACTTGTATTTATTGTTCTGTATTGTATGCCACCAAATAAACCATTCTTATTTTTATTCTTATTATAACGACAAAAACTGAACCGTCATAAGCCTAAATAGAGCGTAGTTTAGAAGCAGAGTATTTTATTCTACCCTAGAAGCTCATCCTGTTTGAAATTCGGTTTTAAATGCTCTGTTACCCAGGCTGTAAGTACAAACGGTTACCTCATTAAACGAATGAACATATATTTTTAAACAAGAGATTTAAACGCCTAGACACTGACAGTGACACTTCTAAGTTCCAGAGAATTAATGACATCTATGCAAAGGAGGTTCTGTACAAATAAACCTGAATTTCAGTGACTATTGTGACTATATAAAGGCAGAGCGGTACCAGATTCCAAACGGCCGAAACATGGATGGAGTCATACTTTTAAATACAAAAACATTACACTTTGAAGATTGTATCTACCGATGCAATTCAGTATACAGTTTTACCAGTCAGCATTACTCTTGGCAACTATAAATGCTGCCTCACCTAACGCTGTCTTTATCATACTTACTCAGCCTTCTATGGTCCTATTTCCCTCGTTAATCACGTCTCATCTAATTGTTGCACAACACCACTCGCCACAAAATATAACACATGATTGGTATAGACTCAACTAAGGTCGCTCATATGCTTCGGGCAATAGAGTCCACATTAGATCAACGTTGTAATAACTTTCAAATGGTTCGATCAATAATTAGAAATAAATTACCCGAGAGCAGTTTGATCGTAGAAAGTCCAGTTAACATTGACTAGAGATTGTGCAGTAAAGGCACGTGGCATGTAGGCGCGTGCCTTGCTGCCAGGTGACTCGAGTTTCCGCACAGACTAGGTGCCGATACTGCCGATAAAGCTACTCAAAACAACATTGATTGGTGTAATCTACATAACAAGGTAAAAGTAAAAGCAGTTAATTAAGACAATTTACAGGTATAATAAATTATTTTAGTCGTTAGACGACGCCCTTTAGAAGGGCTTTATTTATGGCGTTTCTTTTGAACTATACTATTTCATTTAGGGATATGTAGGTGTACCTACCTATAGCTCCTTGACAGTACGTTGGCTGTACATCACTATACTCTGTTTGGTTTGGTGTTTAAAAAAAGTTAAATAATCTTGCAGTATCTTTTTGCCGATACTAAAGCCGATACTATTTACCTCTAGTCGCCCAGAGGCCTATTAAAAGGTCTCTCCAAACTAAAACAAATCTATTCTGTTTCATATACTATTAGACCAAGTTCCACTATTTAATTATCTGGGCAGCAGGAGGTTAAAGCCAGCCTAATAATTTTAGTAGCTTATTATATGTTATACTTACCTACTCGTCCATAATTAGGTACTTTATACTTTCATCATGATTCCTTTAACGATTCATGTACCCACTAACTAAACAAAAGTTATAAGTTATAACCATCATGTACATATAATTGAATAAGTATTCTACATAATTAGATTCCTAAAGTCTAAGTAAGAGTAATTTAATTTAAATCTTACGGACGTTTCGGTTAACAACTCATTAAAAAGCAAGTTTGATGCTCATTGTTTTACTTTTCAAATTCATTTTCTAGTCTCTTTCATGAACATGAAATAATCGCTCCCCAGTTAAATTATACTGTTTAAAAAAGAAAGGTTATCATTAGCGGGCCAGATTTTTGCAAGGACTAAAAAAGCTACCTTTCTTATATTTCAGTTGTTAAATTTATATACTTATTTCTTTTCTAATTATTATGAATGGAAAGAGAACATGAGAATATAAAGAGCTTAGTTTTCGTGATCACGAAAATTAACCTAAACGCCTCAAATCGAGGTCTTGTTCTTGAACTTTGCAAAATCGAAACCAAATAAAATTTGCAGAACTTTGTCTTAAGGAATTATTCGGTATTGGACTATTTGGATCAATACGTTCATTGTTATGTATCAAAATTGAATCATAGGCTTAGGATTTAGTCAAAACAGTCCCACACAGTTGTTGAGGTTATTAATCTGTGTAGAAAATATCTAGGATTCCCTAGGAGAGGCCCCGGTCGACCCCCAACAACTTGGCTCCAAACTATTAAAAAGGACTTAAAGCTAATGAACACAACAGATGAGACAACCCACAACCGTGTGATGTGGCGCAGAATTACTAGGAGGGCTGACCCCAGATGAACTGGGACAAAGCCAGGAGAAAGAAAGAAGAAAAAGAAGTAGAAAATATCTAGGATCAAAATCATCCAGACAGCCGAAAGATCTGAGATCACAAATATGGGTAAATAACCCCTTATCTTATTGGCGGGGCCCTGACGTATACATTTCGACCCATTGGGATCTTTTGTGTAAAAGTGACCCCTTACACAATAGACAAAAAACTTCAGTCCCAATGACATGTTATGCGCAACACGTTCGCGTTTTGACAGCTACACGCCTGTCATTGTAAATCGACCTTTACAGCGGTCTGACGTGTTTAATCGTGCCCGTTAGATTCGCTGTGCCCTTTTCAATGCAAGACGACGTTATTACGAAGTATGAAGGCATATTATCATGATTGTGCACCAAGTGTTAAGATGCTTTTACAAGTATACACATTATAAGCCTATCTCAGTCCATTGCTGGGCATAAGGCTTCTCCTATTATCTATGCCTACGAACAAATAAAATATGAAAGCCTCACGCCATACTAAATGGCCTACCAAAGCCGGTCCTGAATTTTAGTTGACAAGTGTCACCCTCTTCAATGCATCACGGTAATGAATTTCAATAGCAACCTATAAAAACTTAAACCATTTAAAAATAGTTGTGATTGGTCCATCAAAGTTTTTATTGGCTAAATTCTATAAACATTTGTCAAAGATGTTGCGCCGTAATATGCGCAATGTTAAGAAAAGCGGTATGTCTTGCCCATCTTGACACAATTGAATAATTGTTTTTGGGGACATTTATGAGCTGACGTTAGACAGCCATGTTATACCTACACACATGGTCGCAGACCTATGCATATACTCGTAGACGTATTAGGAGCTATGTGATTGGCAATCGTAGTAGTGTGTCCACTATAAAGTTGCTGCCCATCCTTAATCTTCAACACATGAATGCTCAGTGACAACTCAATCCCTTATTCGACTCTTACGACACCTACGGGAAGAGATGGGGCGGTAATAAATGTATTCTTTCTATTTCGTACAATCAGATACCAAGACATGTCGAGATTCAATTTGTTTTGCTTTACCAATGAGACATTCTCCGCTGAATTCGATTCCAACTAGAGATGGGCCATCCCCGGTAAATTCCCAATGTTACTCCAGGGAAAGTTACCATTTGGGAACTTCCCCCATAACGTTTTAGAAAAGTTTTAGAAAACCGACCAGGTACAATCGGATCATGCCGGAGCGCACTTTCAATGTCATCATCATCATCAGCCTATGATAGTCCACAGCTGGACGTAGGCCTCTCCTATTAACTACGCGCATAGACGCAATAGGAGGTAAATGCCCATAATCGCCACGCTGGGCAAGCGGATTGGCGATCGCAGTAATGTGTCCACTTTCAATGTGCCTGTGAAAAAACTACTAAATCATACATGTCTTCGTCCAGTGGCCACTTCCAGTGGCGTATCTAGGGGGGGGCAGGGGGGGCACGCGCCCCGGGCGCCAAATCAGAGGGGGCGCCAAATCGGCCAAAATTTTTGATATACTTTTGCATAATTTATACATAAGAAAAATGAAAATTCATAAAATGGGTACATTTTCCCTGGGCGTCAAATTAGGAGGGGCGCCAAATCGGCAAAATATTTTGATTTCCTTGTGCATAATTTACATATGAAGAAAATCTGTAGGTGTGCATACATTTTAGAAAGGTACATTTTCCCCGGGTGCCAAATTAGGGTGGGCGCCAAATCGGCCAACATTTTAAATTTCCTTGTGCATAATCAACACATAAGGAAAATCTTTATGCGTAATTTAAAAAAATGCTAGATTGTTACATTTTCTACGGGCGCAATATCAGGGGGGGGGGGGGGTTCCAAACCAGCCAATTTTTTTTCCTTATGTATAATTTACACATAAAGAAATCATAAATGTTTACTTATGCCTTAGGTAATTCACAAAATGCTAGAAAGGTCAATTTTAAAGCTATCACAAAGTCCGTAGATACTGTATTTTATTTGTAGTTTTCTTTAGTTTTCACTTTTTTTTCTCTTAACCGCGTAATGCCTTATTTGCAGAATTTTGAATACCAAAAGTATGGAAACAAGTTTATATCCTGGGCCTACATGTACATGTAGTACTTATTAGCTTCGAACAAAGGATATGTTCGGACTTTCATACATTTGTAGGGGACCTTTGTAGGGGATGGATTATGTTATTGTAGGTACCTACCTACCATAACAAAATCCATCCCCTACACCATTAGGGGTTAAGGGGGGGGCATTAGGGGTGCTTACCTAAGCACCCCTAATGGCGTCTATTATTTTGACCATGTTTCAGCTTCTTATGTTTGACAGTTTCTGACTTATGTCACTTATACGGGTTTCGGAAAATAACGTTTTTAGGGTTCCGTAGCCAAAATGGCAAAAACGGAACCCTTATTTATTTATTTATTTAATATAATATTTATACAGTATTACAGTAGCAAGACTAATACACTGTTAAACGATACAATTACACACACAATAAATACTTATACAAAACTAAAAATAAAACTTTATACACTTTGAAAACCCTAGACTCCCTTTTATCCGTCACCTCACAAAATCTCAGGCATTCCATACACACATCCGACCATCGGCACGTAAGAAGGTCACACTCGGGTGCTGATACCAGGAGCGCATTCAGCAGGGCTAAGGCACGAGGAATGGGCGAGTTTCTATAGGCCACCGTGCGTGCCATTGGCACCGCTCGCTAGTAGAGGCCGCACTCGCGGTCTGAGGGTTATTTTTTTTAGGTCAGGTACAAAAAATCTAACTAGCCCCTGTACTAGTTCCGGGCAGTCAGATTCACCACGCAGGACCCTACATGCAAAAATTAGCAAGCATGTGTTGCGTCGCACCTCCAAGGAATTGAACCCAAGAGTCTCAAGAATGAACTTAGTAGGATACAAGAACGGATAGTATCCATTCAGTTTCTTATACAACATTCTTAGGAAAGTTTTCTGGACCTTTTCCAAGATTAAAATGTAGGTGGATTCATGGGGGTTCCAGACAAGCGCGGAAGCCTCTAATTTGCTTCTTACCAGAGCATAGTAGAGGACTCTGACGGCACCAGGATCATTGAAATCTTTGACATTACGAGCGACAAACCCTAACCTTCGAAAGCAAGTGGTAGCAAGGGCTCTAATGTGATCATGGAAGGTCAGTTTCGTGTCAAAAATGACTCCAAGGTCTTTCACAGAATCAACTCTGGTAACTCTTATAGTTTCGCCATGTCCGTCTGTCCGCAGCATAGCTCAGTGGCCGATAGGCACTGGTCTCACCGCGAGCTACTGATAGCTGGGCGAGTATCGCAGTGTCTCTTTTATTTACACGGGAGTGCGTATCTTTTGTTTGTGTTTGTAGCCGATAGTTCATAGCTTAGTAGCTCGCGGTGAGACCAGTGCCTTAACACTAGAAATCTGCAATTTGGTACAGGTATACGTATTAATCATGGCAACAAAGTGGTACTATAAAAACTAGAAAAAATTTTTTTTTCGGGTACGTCCCCTATTGGTGAAGTGGAGATGTTTTTTTTGCGGGAGCACGGATCCGTGTACGGGAAAACTAAAAGAAAAAAAATGTTAAGGGGGTTAAGGGTTCCGTACTAACTGGGAACCCTTTAAAATCAGTTAAGGGGGGGGGCGCAAATTTGGCGCCTGCCCCGGGCGCCTTTTACCCTAGCTACGCCCCTGGCCACTTCCGATGTATCGTTACATAACTAAGTAATTGGAGTGAGCGATCGAACGTGCTAAGTGAACAATGTGAGCAACGCTTGCGCAAGGGTCAGAGGCCATGTGAGGTTGCGTCACTTCGCAATCTGAGATTTTCTTTAAGGAAGATGTTAAAATGTTTTGCTTTCCGATGTATTGTTTTACGAGTGTTGCTGTCTGGCAATCTAGGAACAAATAAAACATGGAAGCCGCACGCCATATTAAATTGCCTTTGAAAAACGGTCCTTAATTTTAGTTGACAAGTGTCACCCCCTCTTCAATGCATCATGGAAAAGAATGTCAATATCAACCTATAAAAACTTAAAGCGCTATCGCTATTTAAAAATAGTTGTGATTGGTCCATCAAAGTTTTGATTGGCTATATTCTATAAACATTTGTCAAGGATGTTGCGCCTAGATATGCGCGGTGTTAAGAAAATCGCTATGTCCTGCCCATTTTGACACAATTGAACAATGGTTTTTGGGGGCATTTTCGAGCTGGCGTTAGACGTCCATGTTATACATGGTCGCAGCTGGCAATATTTTATTTCTGTTATGTGGGAAACAAACAGTCAATAATAATACAAATAACTATACATACCTAAGGGTCTGTCAGCCTTCGTAGTCTAGTTGGTGGTTGGTAATGGTGCGGGTCCAGGACTTCGTTTACGGGGGGGGGGGGTCATTGAAATTTTTCATGATACTTATGTATTTAAGTATCTATGTATTATGTATATCGTCGCTTAGTAGCCACATTATAAGCCTTAATTGAGCTTACTGTGCCGTAGGACTACTTGTCGTAAAAAAAATCGTAGACCAAAATAGTATATACTAGGGCTTCCAATACCGGTATTGACTTATAACAACTGTGAAAAATACTAAATATTTACATATATTATACAAATTTTCATCTAAGCAGCACGTTAACCTATTTGTTAATTGTAATTTTTATATCTGGTAAACAAGCATTCGGTCTGGCGGTAAGAAGATACCGTAGGATATGGGCGCCTGCAACCCAAAATGCGCGTTGTCGCGTCAATGTACAGATACCTAACTTGTAGCCCTACCCACCTACGTGCTAAGCATGCATTTTAACGAAATGCAAGGCGAAAGCATGACATCACCATACTAAAGCAGGACGTTGCTAAAACGACAGGTGGCAGGGTCAATGGACTGCATTCGTTAAATCATACTATACTGAAAGTGAGCCGAGAAAAAAAAATACGAACACTGTCCGTATCAGAATATTTTAACACCGCTGTGTGAAAGACATCAACGCACTATTCTATTTTTTAAAGTTATGGTTATGAATATGAGACAATAACGATAGACCCCTTAAGACCCTTACAGAGCCGAATTTAGAGGTTGATAGGCTTCGGGGCAACAAAGGAGTGGAGGCCCCCTGGCCCCCAATTATTTTCCAAATAAAATAGACAATTTTTTTCAATCAAGTTATTCAATAAATATTTTTTGTGGAAACATGTATAGATTATTTTATTATTTAACAAACATATAAATATAATTGGAAACATGAATTATCTGAAATTAAATTTTAATTATTGGGGCTGTGTCGGGCACTGGATCCTATAGGTACATTTACAAACACAGGTACTTAGTGATAAATGTGTTGGTCAAGTTATTCAATAAATATTTATTGAATAACTTGTTTCAGAAAAACAAAATAAACTAAAAAGATTTTTATAAATACGTTAATTCGGAATGATAAATATTATCGTGCCTACGATAAAAACGTTTTCATGTTATTATAAATGGGTTTGTCGCTTTGGTTGAAGGGACAATGCTCGTATTAGCGTGGCCCGGACCACCATGGCTTTAAGGATTTACAATGTGACCGTTGTTTTTTTTTTAGCATTTGTTTATGGACATTTTATTCAAAGTCGTATATTTGAGGAATTGGAATGTTTAAAACTTTTAGACTGCATCCACTACATGTTAAGTAATTTAAATATTAAAATTCCTCAACTTGTCTTGTGTGTTGGGCACGTTGGGCAGACATACCTACTGATTTAGTTTTTGCTTTTTAGTACATCACGCGTTTTTAGAATTCTAACGGGAGAAAAATAAAAAAAGTGATCAAGATTTTTCTATTGACGTTTTTAAAAAAAATTAAGAATGACAAGTGGAGTCGATACGTGATCAATTGGTTATCTCGAGACATTTTTTGTCGCGATGATGCAGCGTGTCATGTAAGATTGTCATCTAGTAACAATGTATGAAAAGAAAAGAAATGACAGATCGAGCGACGCCTATATCACGTGATATTTAAATAAGTACATTATTTTTGTTTCGATGTTATAATTTATAATTAACAATCTTAGCTTGATATTTCAACATTTCTGAAAAAGTTTTCACAATTATCACTCGTATTTTAAAGACAAACGGGTCTTAATCGCTTAAACTTACGTTACGACCAAGGGTGTAACGCCATGCCCGAAACGTCAGGATATAATTAAACGTAAGTTTAAGCGTTTAAGATCAGTTTGTCTTGAAAATATGATTTCTGATAACGCTTATACCTGTTAAAAATGCCCCCAAAACCAATTGTTCAATGAGGGTTTTCGATAATTTTTCTGCCACCAGGCGGCGCTTCGTACGTACCTGGTCTCGACAACTGTCAGATTCATACTATTCATAGGCACCTGGGCCTAAAATATTGAAATTCTATTTTATTTGGAAGAGAATTGATTTTGTAATAGATTACGACTAATACATGGTCGTCGAACTGAAGATTGAACTCTAAAACAGGCGCTCAAAGTCACTGGTATTCAAAATAATTACTATAACTTTGTTAATTTCATGAGAATTGACTTGGAACTATTTTATTCATTTATTTTAGGTAACAATATGACTAAAGTAATGGTTTCCAGAATAAGTAAGCCTATAAATATGTTGAAAATTAAATGCGCGTATTTATTTTGACAGTTCGTTATAAGGTCGGCTCAGTGCTGCCATCTCACCTCCCCATAGCGGCAGAAAAAGTATCAAAAACCCTCATTGTGCCAAGATGGGCAGGACATAGCGCTTTTCTTAATACCACGCATATTTCGGCGCAACATCATTGACAAACGTTTATAGAAATTAGCCAATCAAAACTTTGATGGACCAATCACAACTATTTTTGAATGGCGGTTTTAGTTTTTATAGGTTGATATTGAAATTAATTACCGTGACGCATTGAAGAGGGGTTGACAGTTGTCAACTAAAATTCAGGCCCGGTTTTGAAAGGCAATTTAGTATGGCGTGCGGCTTCCATGTTTTATTTCGTAGGCTTATACACTTTGATGATGTCTTTGATATTGATGAAAATGGGTGAGCTGGTGGAGTCAATGATGCTGACCAAGATGCTTTCCCAAAATGTTTGTATGAAACATTCCTTTTCTGTTATCAAAAATGTTTCAAGAATCTTGGCAACAAAAAATTAACTTGACTGTACAACCGAGTGCAAAAATGCTTACTCTTTCACCTTATACCAATGACATAATGAGAATGAGTAAACAATTATGCCCTCGACTGTATACCGATTTCTATGCCTACTGTATAAACGTTTCGCGAATACCTGGCTGCGAACCTTGAGCCTCAAGCACGGAAGGGACCGGTTCTAGCCTTTGTTTTTATTTCAAACGTCTGCGCCCTCGCCTACATAACTGTACTTATGTTTGTTTGTCTAGATGTATTGTCATATGAGTCTGGTTTTATAGGTACCTAGGTATATATCAATTTATTTAAAACCAAAAATAATTGCTTAGCCGTGAAACATCGTAAGTAAGTGGGTTAAAATTCTTTTCGTTGTCTCGTCTCATACCACTCTGTCACGCTTTTAGTTGCTGTTTCGACTCAGTATATAAAAAAAACCGGTGCACTTGTATTTCTTTTTCACGCTAGATTTTAATTCATATATCAAAAATTTAAAACAAAACATCATCTCATACAAAAATCACAACTGTGTCACGTTTTTTAGGGACACAAAAGAATTTGAACCCAGGTGTAGGAATGTTATGTACAGTCAGGGGCAAAAATATATATACAATTTTAGACCTAATGCTCCAGACATAAGTTAAAAAGTGTATAGATATTTTTGCCCTTGACTGTACTCGCTGCCTCAACATTATAGTGTTGTATGTTCATTTACTTAAATCTCGGCTTAGTGTCAATGTGACAATGTTCCAAGCTGATAATAGTGCAACATACATAGAACCTTTCTTTATTAGGGCAGCGACCTGTCATGTTTTTAATAGTATTGTTTTCATATGATTTCGGTTCTTCGTATAGTGCCATATGGTACCTATAGCCGTAATGCCCGTAATGTATATTATAGCTTTATAGCAAAGCGATGGCAGGGATATTTAAGCCCTTCGCTCGACCAGCGTTTGAGCAAAAAAACAGTAGAAATCCGATTCGAATTTCTCGGTAGAGTTGTAATACTGTAAATGGTAATTAAAGCACATAAAGGAGTAATTTTTAAGGACCCACAAATGAACCGCAGTTTGCCGACCCCTGTCTTAGACCTTGACGGTACAGAACGCAGAAATGCAATAACGTTGGTGCAATAACACTTTCTTATAAGTCTCATAAGACGCGTCACCGCCGTTCCAGTTACGAATTTCTAAAATGTGAAATGTTTCTTAATCATAGAAAAGCACTCTTAGCAAGGTGCCATTCGCTTGCTCGATAGGTATATATCAAATATCTTTTCGATGTCTAAGAAATAATGTTCATTATATTACAATAGATTAGGTACCATGTTTCAAGTTGGACAGAAATTCCATACAAGTTCTGCACACGATGTAGAATTGTAGATGAGTACCGTAATGTATGTACAATTATATTAGGTACAGAAGATTACCATGTTTCAAGTTGGACAGAAATTCCATACAAGTTCTGCACACGATGTAGAATTGTAGATGAGGGTCATTCAAGTGTTTTACCTTCACCGCAGTCCGCAGTAAAATTGTATTGAACTCTCCAGCCACGAGAACGACGCCAAGTTAGTGAACTAACCCCTAACATATTACGACCAGTTCGCGCGTTTCTAACACCTAAAAGCACCTACAAACATGAACAGTTGCACATTGTCCTACATCTACAGAATATCTCAAAAAGATAAACTTTTGAAAGTTACCACAAGCTTTACAAAATCAAGTCAACTTACCGGTCAAATTGTAATTCCGATATCCAAAAATGCACAACACTGAAAACTTGAGTTTCGTTCAGAAATTTGTTTATTTTACCAATTCCAGATTAACCTCACTAGCACTACTTTCGAATGCGGGTAGGAGCGGTACGTGCGCGCGCGGCGACAGTCCACCGGGTACTGAGGAAGTGAGAAGACACGTCACTGACGCGAGCGCAGCGGGCTCACCTTTAGCGTGTAGCGCGACTGACTGCAGTTGATACTTTGCGAGGAACAGGTAAACGTCAAAGTATTAACGAGTGAATATCTGAGCGTTCCAACCGCCTAATTTTGGTGGCATAATTTTTGCCGAAGTTACTAAACGTCTCAATGTTATACTTCGGCATTTGCATAAGGTATCGTGCCTCTTTCAAATGACAAAGTAGCACATTGTAACCAATACATACTTCGGCAAAAATTATGCCACCAAAATTAGGCGGCTGGAACGCTCAGAAATTCACCCTAACAGACGTTCGAATATGGTCCGCACCGCACCGCGAACTTGGTCCGCTCCGTACCAAATTCGATGGTGTGTTCAGCGGTCCGCCGACATTATTATTATTATTGACGGTGCGGTCGGTTCGATGGTTTTTCCACAAGATTTGGTGCGGTCCGTACCAAGATCGCTCGTGTGGACGGCGCCAGAATACTCGAGATTGTCGTATCGCCATAACAGTTATAGCTGCTAATATCTGAGAATGAACTTTTGACAGTTTAGAAATGAGCCTTATATATATGACGTTAAGACTATCGAAAAAATGGTGAGTCTTCCCCTCATATTAATAAGGATCAATCTATAAGTGTCAAAAGTTCATTCTTAGAAATCTGCAACTATAACTGACCATTCGTTAGTTATGCGCGATACCTAATGCGCATAGTAGTAAGGCTCGCGGATGATTAGATAACTATTATATTGGTGTTGGTAGGTAGTAGGTACATTACATACCATGTCAATGTATAATTTATAGGAAATTAACGTGTTGAGGGCTGCGTTATTCCCCTTACTTAAAAAATCAGATCAAATCAAGGAATAAGGATCAGAGTTACTTAAAAGATGTCTGTTTTGTTCTAACTGTAAATCAATTATATGATACATACCAATAGGTGCAGACCTATAGGTATGTATAGTTCATCATCACTCATCTATGTCTCCGTCGCGTATTTCTATTTCATCAAAGTTCAGAAGTTCGCACTGAAGACAGGCTAAATTCGGTATTGAAATAAAAAACTTAACGGTCAAAATATTTTTGACCTGCAGGCCAAGACGCCATTCTGTATCTGTAATCGTATACGATAAGTCACGTGACCATAATAGTATATGGAAATGATCACGTGACTATTTGCACAAATCTGTCATTGTAATACATTTATTACTTAACGCTTATCGTATACATATGATTGCAGAATGGCATCTTGGGTCTCATCTGCTGGCATCTGAGGGACAGCTTTTGTATTTAACATAGGTTCGAAAATATATTTAATATATATATTTCAGCCTATATAATGTCCCACTGCTGGGCACAGGCCTCCTCTCATATATGAGAGGGATTGGGCTATAGTCCCCACGCTGGCCCTAAGCGGGTTGGGAACTTCACATACACCTTTGAATTTCTTCGCGGGTGTATGCAGGTTTCCTCACGATGTTTTCCTTCACCGAAAGCTAATGGTAAATATCATCTGATATTCCGTACATAAGTTTCGGAAAAACTCATTGGTACGAGCCAGGATTTGAACCCACGACCTCCGGATTGAAAGTCAAACGTCTAAACCACTGAGCCACCACCGCTTCCGGCTCGAAAAAGTTAAGAAAAATCATCTCCAGTCTTTCAAGTATCAAGAACCGACAGCATCTCGGCCTCGATACCAGCCGCGCCTCACGCTCCATCTAGCTATCTGTTTCACATTAGTAAAACGTTCGCCAAAGACGAATGGACGCAAAAACGCATCAATACCTCAAATTATAATCATCATCTAAATTGGTCGGTCATTACGGTTAGGGTCGGCTTAACTGAATATTTTAAGGTTTTCTATAAAGTTGTGTATAATTAATTCTATACAGCGTGAAAAGTGACTTGTGATCAGTTAATATGGCTTGCTAATTCTATCAAAAGTAACAAATGAATGTAATTTTTTTTGCAGATAATATTAATATATATAATAAGTATATTAATAAAATGTCGGTCCTTGTTAGAAAATTTTATGAAAAAACTTTTATTAAAGCTTCCCTCTCTCGTCAAAATGTGGCCTAAATGCCAATATCTCGACTAATAAAGTAATGAATAACAAATATGAACTTAACTATCACCAGGACAATCGTTTCATCACACAATTTTAGATAGGTACACGACGAGACCCGCCAACTTTCGTCTCTTTTATTATAAACTAAACGTCACTTCCCTACTCATGGTACGGCTACTGTGCAAGACGAGTAGGTACGAGTAGATATCTATCGCCTTATCTAATCTAGGTAACCTAACAGTTCTCGAAAATTATATAGAAGTTCTCTAGTTTTACCTACGCAGAGTTAAGTTTGCCAATTATCTGGATGCTTAGCCAAGAGCCAAGTTGCCAATCGCTAGCGCTTGGTAGCGTATCGTAGTTTTCCCTTTCTGTCACTCTTTCATATTAATATTAGTGCGACAAAGACAGTGAGCTGCCTTTAGTTTACGATTGACGATTAAGCGTTAGCGATTGGCAACTTGGCTAAGCATCCTGGCCAAATTTATAGGTGACCTGTCTGGATTTTCGCCTCAAATTATTGAAGCACATCGGATCGCAGGGGAAATATCAAAGAAAATTCATAAAAAATACTATTGTATTTCCGGCTTTTTGATCCAATTTCCCGGTTTCTTACACCGTTCATTTGATTTAGGACCCTGAGGGCCTACTGTGAACCATGATCGACTTGCCTCTTTCTCGCACTTGTAAATTCGTACGTAAGTGAGACAAGGATGACTGTCGATCGTGATCTTCTCTGGCAACCCTATGTACAGTGTAGAATATTCATAGAACAGAACGATGTGGTTCTTGCCAGCTTAATTATCATCATAAGTCACGAGCACAGAGCAATATAGACCAAGACACATATACCTAAAGTTCAAGTTAAAGGTGAAGTAGCGTCTCACTGGCAGCCTATGTACCTACCTATGTATTTGACGTGGTGTGAAAATGAAAGGTTGACTGGTAGAGAATGCCCTTGGCATTAGGTTCGCCTGTTGTTGTGGAAATTTATACCTTTACTTCTCTGAATATTTATGTGTTTTTTTGAGAATTTAATACCGGAGTGAGATAAAATTATACTCATTAGATAACACGCCACTTGCTCCTACGACTAAGTGCCCGTTAGACTTAAACCACGGTTAAAATGCACATTACCATATTTACCCGATAACTACATTATATCTCAAATTAAAATGAGAAGGTAACAAGACCATCGATACTTTTAGTCTTTGATTTTGTACCTTATTATAATGAAATAAGATAAATAAGCACGAGTAGGTACGTTTCCTTATATTTCTTTTGGATAACGCTGGTAATGACCGTATAATCTAATAAATAACTGTGGTATGGATGCCTGGGGCACTCTGAAGTACGTTCTACAAGCTTAAGATATTTCCTCTGCCCTTGGCAAAGCCGTGATTACGAGTAGAATGATAGTCACTAAGGTATTTACAATATTTACGAAATCAAACAGGTTTTTCGAGATTGGTAAAACGTGGGAGTGTCAAATACACAAAACACTAAAAGCGTCTTTTTGAATTTGTGGGGTTTAATTAAATCACAGAAGTTATTTTTTGTAAATATTTCCACCGCTTGTTTTACTTGTTTACCCAATTATAAAACTTAAAAAGGTATACCAATTCATTGTTTTTTTTAACCATAAACACCTACCCTAATCGTCGTCAGTCTCTCTCGGTCCACTGCTGGACGTAGGCCTCTCCTATTAACTATGCGTATCGACGCATTAGGGTGTAAATGCCGATAATCGTCACGCTGAGCAAGCGGGTTGACGATCTTAATAATGCGTCCACTGTGATGATGTTGCTGCCCATCATTAATCTTCTACCTATAAAGGAAAATTCATTGACACTTCAATCTCTTAGTCGACTCTTACGACACCCATAAGAAGACTTGCGAAGCACCTACCCTACATACCTATAATAGTTCTCAATTTCGAAGATTCTGTAGCAACATCTGATTTCACCTAAGTTTATTCCTGGTTTTGTGCTTTTATAAATTTACACTTTTTGTAACTTTTCATCTGCACAAAAAGTGAGATTTTATATCGCCATTATACTTAAAAGCTGAGCCAAGACAAAACTTTCCCATGCAAAAACATATTTTCGATTGCATTCGCGCCTACTTTTCTCCGAAATATCATTGACCACGGGACAATTTTACGATAATGCGACTCGACACGAAAGTCGGCATGTGGGTCGCAACCTGCCGTGAACTTGGAACCGGTCGGAGCTGATCATTCCGAAATTATAGGCAGAGCATTTCACTTTGTAGGTACGTGTTGAAGAAGACAAGTGAGGAGTGATTTTTAAAACGGTTCATTCAAGCAGAAATAAGCTATTTTGAAAATAATCCACGAGCTGAAATCAGTAGCCATACCATGAGTTGGAAAGTAAAGGATACGTTAGGTTTCACTCGATACGTAATGCATTCTAAAGGTGCGTTCAAACTAAAAGAGCATACGAAATTCGATCGGTACACAAAACGTGATTGGTTGATTTCGTAGAACGGGCGGGCGCTAGAACAGCGAATGCTCTTTTGGTTTAAACGCACCTTAACGCGCTCGCATTGACATTTTTAGGAGTGAGCGCGATGGCCTGCTTTACGTATCGAAGAAAACCTAACTTTACCGATACTTGCAAAGTCATGGTAGGGCTACAGAAATACAACACATAATTCTGATTTATTTAATGTTTTATGTAATGTTATAGTTCAATCTCTAATATATTATTTTTTACCTTGTGCTTTTGTGAAGATAAAGTAGGTACATAACAACAATAATATCTGATACATATTTTTTTCGCTTCGCCATCAATAGAACTTGCGAATACGAACAATGTAAACAAACAGTTGAAAGAAATATCCATAATCTAGTACTATTTTGTAATTTAATGGTTTTAGGATAAAGGGTTTTGCTGTATTCAATGATGTAGATTGGAAATTACACATTTTAAATACAAGGCTTGTTATACATTGTACGTATACGTTGTTCTCAAGATTCGAAACTTGTATCGGTGGCAGCTTTTTTTATGGAGGTACCTACATATTAGGACTTAGCACCTGTGCTATGGTCTGGGATATTCGGAAAATCTTCACAATTTAAGAGCTATTTATTATTGGTATAATTTTACCGCCCGTCCGTGTCTGGTCGGTTTGAAGACTGAAGTATAGGTATAGCGTTAGAAATAAGATGAATAAATTAAAAAAAAAAAGAAGAAATATAGTGTCGGTAGGTAAATAATCTAATTTCAAATCCTGAAAAACGACCTATAGAATACTAAGACTAAAGAGAAATAAATACAAGCGGAAGTCTTTATCTAATTTACAGTGTAAAAAAAGACTTCCATAAGTTACACAAGCTTTTGAGAGTCTGCTATTGTGACGCCTAGTCTTTGATCTATGTACCTGCCTTGGTCAAAATATTCATATCCGTATGCTTTGGAATGGGAATGTTAAACGAGTTGCCAGTGACTGACATAATGACAAGTAGGTACCTACGTACGACTAGGTAGGTACCAGTTTTTGTACAGGACGCCATACAAAGATAACCATCTTGATATATTTTGTAAGCCAACTATCACCTACCCAGATGTAGGTTCTTACTCAAGATATTATCATAAAAAACGTTCGGAATAAATCAAATCGAAATACCGTTACTTCAAGTTGGGTGGAAAGTGTACGGAATACCATCCGCGATCCATGTTCTTCCGTCTGTCTCGTGACTAAACTTATTTTCAGACATGACAAGTTTAGCTCACTATTTGTATACATAATGGCAATAATTTCTTTCATATTTTATATGACTCATAAAAATATTACATTGATAAAAAAATTAAACCAAAATACAGTAGAACCCGCTTATGATCACGTTTAATACGCTTTCCCGCTTTGGACGCGGTTTTTGTCTGGTCCCTACAAAATCATAATAATGGGGTTTCACTGTAGTTCGCTTAATATTTTCTTCGGTTACCGCGAGGATTACTCATGAAATAAAACTATGAAAACGGATAAACTCGCGTATATTATCTAATTTTAACTTCATTCCGACGTTTCGAACACTTTACAGGGTTCGTGGTCTGCGGATGACTGACAATGGAAGAAATTTGATAGATCTACCTCCATCAAAATAAGAAAGATAAGTACAAAACTACCCATCAAAGAAAAAAAAAATACTAAACCACAGACAATAAATTTTAAGGGGGGATGGTGGGTGGTGTGTAGTTCGCTTGTCGCACTAATATTCATTTGTGTAAGTATTGAAAACATGGAAACTGCATGGCATATTAAAGGTCTTCGCACACTATAACAACTCCACGCCAACGCGGCAGCAACTCTACTCACACTCACGATGAGTAGTCAACTAGTTGATCCACCCAATGGTCACTAGTGGACAACGCGGTGTCAACGAGTGGGCAATGAAAATGGTTGCTCGATACACGTCAGTCGCAAACGCAAAAGTCGTTGCGTGGACAACGTGTGGTCGTTGCACGGTGTTAAGAAAAGCGCTGTTTCCTACCCATCGTGGCTCAATTGCGCAATTCTGTGGTTCTAGTGAAACAGAGTACAACAGAACTCCCCGAGGCTTGTGAAAAGGTTAGGTGTAATATGTTTAGCATAGGTCTTGACGCAGTTTGCCAAAATGGCCGACGAGTTGTAGGTATACCTTTACAATGTTTACAATGCATATGCTCAGAAAGTGCTATTTTTAACCTTTTCAACGCCTTCCCTCTCGCATCAAATTGTGACATATAGATAGGTACACGCCAGTATCTCTACTAGAGATAGTTCCACGATAGTTGAGGTCACGCTACATCACATGTTGATGTGTATCAACATGTGATGTAAACACATGGCGAATTTGAAATTAGTGGTTCTTTTTTGGTACTGACAGCAAACTCAGTGGCGTTACAGTTGCCATTGAGTTTGCTACAGTACATTATGACACAAGTGCGAACAACATGAAATTCGAAACGAGTGGCGATGTTGAGACACTCCCTATCGGTCGTGTTTTAAATCGACACGAGTTACGAATTTCGTTTTTGCACGTGTCTCGTACGACGTTTTTTAGTGCAGATGGCTCCGAAGTTTTTGGACCTGACGTAAAATTACACAATTCTCGCACTAGAGCCTAAAAAAGGTACCATCTGCACTAATATAGTACATAACGACACAAGTGCGAAAAACATGAAATTCGAAACGAGTGGCGATGTTTTAAAACACGACCGATAGGGAGTGTTTTAAATCGACACGAGTTACGGATTTCGTGTATTTTAAAGTAGAGGCATCGTAAGAAGTCGTTTTTGACACAGATAAAATATAGGGAAGATTCCGTGTATTAAGACATACATGAACAAACTATTGTCATCCTTCACCCCATCTCAAGACGTATTCCATAAGGAAAAAGAGACAAATAAAGTAGCTCTACTTGGTCGTGAACTCCATCAACGACTCCATTTTCTTGAACAATGCTACCAACCTGACTAGATAAAATGTCATTACTATTAGTGATGTCCAGTCTTCAATCGTATACTTTTATCGTCAATAATAATATTTTTACCAAATTAGGTAGCGAATACAGTAGGAATAAACCTTATTTCCTACTCAAAATCACGATCTACTTCGATCGTGATTTCAAAATCTACATTTTAGGATAAAAATAAAATCACAAAGTTAACGAAATATTTTCTTTAATTAAAATGTCATAATGAGGGTTTCCTAAAACGTATGCCACTAGTTGGCGCCACTTAGCCGTAAGGTCCCGCTAAGAAACACAATTATCTAGCCCCAAAGAAAGACTAAGTAAATGTTTTTTTTTTTTAAATAAAGTTTAAATTTTTTTATGTATTTTTTTTAACTCATACAAAATATTTAAACCAGAAACTATAAACATAGAATTTAGACAAGTTTCTGGACCTGCTCCCGCCCTGGTGATTTCAGAAAACTCTCATTATAACATGTTTTATGGACTAATCATTCCTTAAAGCATACCTAACAATTTTGGTATGATGGCTTCTTTATAATTAAATTAATCAGTCTACACAAGTATCACATGAGCGTCATTATTAAACTAAACTTAATTTACTTACTGGTTGACATGACATTGGATGATTACCAAATATGGTGGGTAGTACGTCAGAATGTAATCACTTATGCGCGTACCCTTGCCTGAAACAACAGCTTAAAATTGTGCGGAGCATATTTTTGAATACTCTTTAGGGTACCAGTCGTCTGCCTTTTTGATATTTTTGACCCATAATAGCCTTTGTTCAGTGTCCAGTGGAAACCTGTTGGACATTAAAAACATCGATTCATTTTTGAGTTGACTATCAATACATTTATCGATATCACGATCGGTCTCTTAAGTACCACACTATGCGATACAAATGTTTGAATCCCACTATTTATAATTACATTACGAATGTAAATACAAATGGTTTAATCACAAAACTACACATATGTATCCGACAACAAATATTGAATAAGATTTTCAGTTACTTTTACCTTAATAAGGTTCGAAATCTTAAAATTCAAGTCAAAACTAAATTGCCGGTGAAACGTAATGTCTTTATTTTGTTCATTCAGGTAACCCTGGCGGTTTTTACACCCTGGAACGACACAAGTCATCACTTTTATCACATTCCGTGCACTTATCGAACAGAAATATACATGAAAAGCTTTATTTTAATCACTTTTACTATTTGCGGTTTAGGTGCACTAGTATACACAAACAAAGATCGTTGACAGGCATTGCCGGCGTCACCCACAGATAAAATAGACTCGGTCTATCAATTTATATGTCTATGGTTTTTGACGTTTGTTTGCACATGAAGTTCTGTAAATGTTGACAGTTAGTATAATGGAGCAAATGTCAAACTTCATTGTTGCCTGTACGGAATAGTGATGTTACTACTGTTGCTGCAATTTACCGATACGTCAATCGAAATAAATAAGTAAACCTTTTTTTATGGAGGTACGAATAATTGCTATAATAGTAGGTACGCACACATTTTCTAAAAGTTTGTTATGGTTTCGACAGATCCTCGCGAGCCCGTGTGCCCGGTGGATACGCGGCTTTACAGACTGTGTTGAACTTGACAACCAGATAAATGTCAAAATTGATATAAAATCTGGTCCTCTGTCCTCCTGGTAATCTGGTCCATAGTGCAAAAGAGAAAGCCGATCTTCTAGGTGCTCTTTTTGCCTCGAATTCTACTGTGAGCGATGACGGCAGCATTATACCGCCTACCATCCCGCGGTGCGCACACTCCATGCCAGAAATTCGCATCTCCCAGAAAGATGTTCGGCGGGAGTTGCTGTCGTTAAACGTTCACAAGTCGAGCGGGCCAGACGGCATACCTGCAGTGGTGCTTAAACGTTGTGCTCCTGAGTTGTGTCCTGTGTTAACGCGTCTCTTCGCTCTTTCCAGTATCAAACGGGAAGTTCCATCTTCGTGGAAGACGGCCCTTGTGCACCCTGTTCCAAAAAAGGGTGACAGATCGGATCCATCGAATTATAGGCCTATCGCTATCACCTCCCTTCTCTCTAAGGTCATGGAGCGTATAGTTAACGCTAAGCTCCTTGGTTACCTAGAAGAACACGATCTTATAAGCGACCGCCAGTATGGCTTTCGCCACGGTCGCTCTACCGGTGATCTTCTAGTGTACCTCACTCACCGCTGGGCATCAGCCATTGAGAGTCAAGGCGAGGCTTTGGCAGTCAGCCTAGATATAGCGAAGGCGTTCGATCGGGTCTGGCATAGGGGCCTTTTGTCGAAGTTGCCATCTTATGGACTGCCCGAGGGATTATGCAGATGGATTGCTAGCTTTTTGTCCGGCAGACGCATTCGTGCCGTAGTAGACGGTAGCTGCTCTGATAGCATGGACATAAACGCTGGCGTCCCGCAAGGCTCTGTGCTATCCCCAACGCTGTTCCTTCTGCATATCAATGACATGTTGTCTATCGGCGACCTCCATTGCTATGCGGATGACAGTACTGGGGATACTTTTTACACAGGCCGTGCTAATATCCCTCGCTCTGTGGTACTGGAAAGTCGCGGAAAACTTGTGTCTGACATCGAGAACACTTTATCTAGAGTCTCGTTATGGGGTCGGGATAACCTAGTCAGGTTCAACCCCACAAAGACACAAGTTTGCGCGTTTATTACCGCTAAAAAAACCCCATTTACTGTGGCTCCAAAGTTCCAAGACACAGCTCTTACCATGTCAGGGAGTATTAATTGGGATCCTCGGAGTCGACATTTCCAACGACGTCCAATTCCGATGTCACCTAGAGGGAAAAGCTACGCTGGCATCCAAAAAGCTCGGGGTGCTCAATAAAGCGAGGGGATACTTTACTCCGGGGCAAAGACTTCTGTTATATAAGTCGCAAGTCAGACCCCATATGGAGTATTGCTGTCACCTCTGGGCAGGAGCACCTGTATACCAGCTTGCACCCTTTGACTCGGTTCAGAGACGAGCTGTCCGAATAGTCGACGATCCCAGACTCACAGGCGGTATTGAACCCTTAAGTCTAAGGAGAGACTTCGCCTCCTTATGTGTGTTCTATCGTCTGTACAATGGGTTGTGCTCTGAAGAACTGTTCGACATGATGCCAACGTCCACTTTTCATCATCGCACCGCTCGCCACCGACTGGGCGCTCATCCTCACACCTTGCAACCTAAATGGTCGCGCACCGTGCGGTTTCAGAGGAACTTCCTCCCGCGGACGGTCCGTCTGTGGAATGAGCTCCCTGCCGAGGTTTTCCCGTTGGACTACAGTATGGGGTTCTTCAAAAGAGGAGTGTATAAGTTCTTATTGGGTCGGCAACGCGCATGTGACACCCCTGGGGGTTGCAAGCGCCCATAGGCTACGGTGACTGCTTTCCATCAGGCGGGCCGTATGCTTGTTTGCCACCGACGTGGTATAAAAAAAAAAAAAAAAAAAACACGTATAATTTTATTTTTCGTAGAATAATAATTTATGTACCACTACGTTATTTATCACCTAGATGTGCTCTGATTTTAATTAATGGTTTTAGTGACTTTATATACTGTATATACGGCATTTCTCTATTTGGCATACATACATTTTCTGAACTAGCACGCAAGTTTACCAACGTGGGTTGGGAGTGGATCGCTGCAGGCTGGCAAACATGCGTCCAAGCTCATGTTCTCAACCACTGTCAGTTCTGCATTGACATTACTGCCAAGTGAAACTACCTACGTATATTGTATATCAGACTCCAATACTATTTAATACTTTGCATTACATTTGGACACCGATTACCTACTGCTATTAATTGTTGACCCATGATTTTTAATTTTGGACACTGTTTATGCTTCTGATTGGATATACATAGTTACTATCTCTCGCTAACGGAGGTTGTGGATGCTATGAATTTTGCTTATAGAGGTCACGTCCTATCCATCCTATACATCCCACCTAAATGCGACTTTACGTCATTATGACGTCACCGGCACCAAAGTTTCGCTGCCTGCTAATGATTCTAAGTAAGATTACCAAACACTTTTTTAGTTCGGATTACCTAACACTTTTTTAATTAAATTTTTTTAATGGCACGTACCAGAATTAACGCCCTTTCGCACTTGACTGAAATTTTTACGACAGTAAAATCGAGCGTTTCACAACACTATTGTGAGCTGTCAAAAACGACTTCTTACGATGCCTCTACTTTAGTACAGATGGCCCTCCGAAGTTTTGGACCTGACGTAAAATTACACACTTCTCGTCGCACAAGAGCCTAAATAGTAAAATGCACCATCTGTACTAAAAAACATATTTTGTAATTTATGAGCTGTTTTTATTATAAGGAGCGGACGCTCGTCTAACAAGAAATTGTATGAACGGCGCTAAAGGGTGCGTGCGCGTGCGGCGATTTTAATACTGAGCGGGAACCGCGAGCCTGCGCACAGGGCGGGCGGCCTCGCCAGCTAGCGTAGGCTCAATGCCGCGGCCACGACATTGGTCTAAGACGACCGGCTTAGCGGGAAACCATACGTGCGAGAGGGAGTACCCATATCGGCATCCCGCTCCAACTCATGGATTCGCTCGCCGCTGATCTGACTAACATTATAGAACAGCTCGTCGTCGAACTGTAGGCGGTAACTCTCGACGCAGTGTAGTTCCAGCTCACGCCGCATTCGTCGCCGAGCGCTAGTGTCGTTTTAAGTGTATTAGTGAATACCATTTTTAGGCTCGACGCTGCCGCAGCGCTGACACAGTGAATAACACTGCAGGCCATAAGGAGTAAGGACACACACAGAAGGACAGATAATTCGAATACATGTTCAAATTCTGTTCTTATGGTAAGTGAATAAGTCCCATTTGCTAAAAATAGTCACATTTTAAAACCCAGGGATTCAAATGGACAAGGATATTTTTAAATAAAACGCAATCATAATAAACTTAATATAAAGATATATATTTGACACCGTCATCAACTTATACATTATAATAATTAGGTACCAATTGTCTTTACAACATTTACTAATAGTTAAACGAAGGAGAAAGTGTAAGGTTTAACTCTGGTTAAAATTAATTAACCGATAATATGTTCCCAAAACCAATTTAACGAAATAATATTATGTAGTTTATTATTTTGGTTCAGAGGAATAATTAATTGCCACGTAAAATTCTTTCGTTACATCGTGCGCATAATACTAATACAGGGTGATTCTAATGGCACCCTGTATATCTAAAAAGGATGACAGGACCATGAGCTAGGGAATAGAATAATTATGTTTACTATTAATACTGATTTATTTCCCCACCACTTAGAGACAAAGACAAATTATTGACAGGCGTGTATTTAATAAATTAATATTCTGTAAGAGATGTTAACTATGATCGAATTGTCAATTGAAGTGATGTTTAGAAAACAACATATCAGACTAATCTGTATGCTTAGCACATGATTGGTATGTCAGTATGTCGCCACGAGATAGATTTTTCATCTTTTACTAACTATATGAATAAAAGCGGGGTGGATAGTCTATCTCGCAGCGACATATTGTCGCATTAATCCTGTGCTAAGCCCACTGGTTGACAGGACACCTTTTGTCAAATCTGTTATCTGTAAGGGTTAACCAGTCAGAAATAGTCAGTTATATATTTTTAACATTTATTCAATTGTATAGTAACACATTTTAACGTGAGGCGAACAAATTGTGACCGGCCGCGCACGAAAAATTGCATTAGATTGCGTTCAGATATTTCTGAAAATGATACACGCCTCGTAACAAGCCAGCTATCTACTGTACGCATTCCAATATTAACACAAGAACAATCCTTAGGATTAGTACGTCTATGGTCAAGTCAATCTATTTTTTTTAACTTATTTAATTAATTCTCAGTGACAAGTAATTATTCCTTTAAAATAAACGGGACACTTAATACTAGTACCCAGTAATACTGTGACTAGATTTAATAATCGTCAATGACACTAGTAGTCACTTATAAAAAAATATAGGTACGAAGAAATATCAAAGTTTTCACACAATACAAATGCGAGCAAAATAATAGCCCGTAAAGGATATATTAATTATTTAAATGGATATATTAGATTATTAATATCATTATAGCACTTTATGCGACTAAAGAATAACATTAGGTAATTATTTTTTTATGTTAACACTGAATTAAATATTTCAACAGAAATTTTGATTTGTATAAAAATTTAGTGCCACATTGATGTACTATAAATTTCAAAGTAGGTACCTACTACATAAACTCAAGAGCAATTAAAACTGGTAATGTTGAAATTACAAATTTCCTCGTTTTCATTGCTATTAAGTGTAAATACATTTTCATAATAATATTACAGAGCCACTTCAAAATGTCAATACAAAATAAGTCATTTTGAATCACGTCTTCACTTAGTACAGTCGAGTACAAAAAAATACAAAAACACTTGAAATACAGGATACATATTATTGGGTACCTATCGTTTACGAAGTCAAAATGTCTTATTTTGCATTAACCACACTATAATACTCAACTTGCTTCCAACATTGCATTGTTCTTAGCTACCTTTAAAGTGTTATGTTATATGTAGACATAAAATCACTATGTTCGCATAACCTATATGTTGATTTGATCGTTGAAAATGTGTCGAAAATTTAGTTTTATTGTCTAGTGCATATTTGTCACGTGATAAATCTGTGTGCATTGGCGCTAAATAATCTAATATGGTAGGTGACTGGCAATCGACGAGATAAAAATGTAATACCGGATATGTCACCAGCTAGCGAAATCCTCAGACTCCTCATGTGTAAGTCATACTGAGTAATTTTTACTATGGGACCAAATCTGAAATCGCGTATTGTTTTTTTCGTGCATTTCAGCAGGCATAGCCAAGATGCCATTTTGCAATCGTATACGATAAGCGATAAGTAATAAATGTATGCAAATGACAGAAGATTCGTACGAAAAATCACCATTTCCATACATTATTTTGGTCTCGTGACTTATCGCTTATCGTATACGATTGCAGAATGGTATCGTGGCTAGGCTTCCAGTTATGTGAACTTGATATTTTGTATAAGAAAGTAATTTTTCGCGATTTTGGGATTGGTCCCAATACCCATAGTAAAAGTTGATCTAAATGACTTATACATATGGGGTGTAACTACATAAACATATTTATAACTGAACGGTTACACTCAAGTGTATTTAGACACTACGCGTGAAATGTTTCGGAGAGCCTAGGTCCCCATTATCAATCACTGAGCCCGCTGCCATCGCGTCGTTCATGCAGTACGCACAAATGCATTCAGTAATGTAATGCTTTCATTATCTGGTGAAACACCCTGTATAAAGTTAATATGTGCGATACAATAACATTAAATGAAGGCATTATACGAGAAATTATAAAACAGGGCCCGTTACTCCAACAATATTAATATAATATTATTCTGTGTTTTTATGTTTAATATTATCTAATATTGACGACAGGGCTCCTATAGAATTAGGCCTGCCAACCGCGATTCAATGAAAGAAAAAAAATACGAATTGGAAGAAAAAATGGGAAGTTTATTTAGCTTAAAGACCTAGCAAGAACTATATTTAATACTAGAAAGTACATAAGTCGTATCTATTCTATGCTAATCGGGTCGATAGATTGATGTCAGATATGTTTTTTTTTCACTGGTCCGAATGAAGAAAGGTGCATGAAGAAAAATAAATAAGTTACAATGGCACCCATATGTTGAAAGAAAAAGTTGACAAGATTACTTTTTAAACAGCAAACTTTTCACTTTCATATTACCTCGGATTATTCCAGTATTTAAATTAACTAATTGTGTGTAGTGTATGTCGTGCTGAAGGCCAAGTTTAACCTTCGATACTTGAATAAACAAAATATTGGTAATATCCTGTTGTGAAAAAATAATAAGCAGTGGCAACAAACTCCACGTAAGCTGTGGAATCACACAAAGAAATCATACGTTCACACAGCCATACAATAAAACATCAGTCATTTTGTCTATGCACTACCTGAGCCCAGAGTAATGAGATCAGGCAGTTAATGCGTTCCGGAATGTAATGAGGCATAGACAATCTTAAACCATAGACTAATAAATATACAAGACATTCGAGTTGGAATAGTCGTAGTTCTATCTATAACTCGGGCCCCAGTTTATCAAAATCTTGTAATACATACAAGTAGAAGTCTGTTTTTATCCATTAACTAGATAAGGGGTATTATGCGTAAAAAAATACTAATAAATATCACAAGCCGAAGTCTCTTTTCTAAATCTCTTTCTAGAAAGAGTCTTCCGCTTGTAATATTAGTTGTAATTTATTATGCAATGGATCCAAGGACTTTGGAACTTGTAATACAAGGGTGTATTACAAGTTACAAGAGTTTGATAAACAGGCTGATAAACTGAGACGACGCCCAATTGTACAATCGCAAACACAGTTATCTCACCATTTGTAAACTTTATTACAATGCATTATAGTATTCATAGTACACAAAAGATCAGTTAACTGTCTTGGCTGTAGATGCTCCGCATATTTTTGCGTTTGGCAACATTGATCATCAGATAAAACCTGCTGTCATCTAGCTTAACCTACCAAAACTACTTTAATACTCAACTCTGAATGTCTATCTTTGTCTATGCTCATACACACTCGATAGGAATTGACACGATGACGAATTCACACCTAAGTGCATATAACACAAAGTATACAATTTGCATTCTCAATAAGTCGTGAAGTGTAAAAATTATATGTGTCAAAGATACTCGCCTACCGTTGGCATTAACATCTTAACAACACTAAGCAACAAATAACTACAAGCAACTAAGCCGTTTCCAATCAATTATGATCCAGATGCCTCAACCAAAGCCCGAAGAGCAATTTCAATGTATGCACGATACATTTATACATCTGACCCTCGTCTAAATTGTTATTCTCATCCGAATACTTTTTTCTCTCTTCCCTATTGGAAACGGTCTTCACGAACAGTTTACAAAAAATCCTATGCCACACAGACCTCTCGTCTCCCCTTTCCTCGTCATTACAAATTCGACAATCACAATTTCTACTTATTTCTACTACATTGGAAGTATTCGTGGAAATATTTTCATATTTGGCATCACTTGCGCGACGATCAACGTCGTTTATAAAGATGGCGGGCGCGTCTCGGGCTGCAGGAGGCGAGACGAAAGATAAACTCTTTTTTAATTTTCGCATACTCGTATAAATGGCCCTGTTGGAATTATCTCCTTGAGAGCTATCCATGGAAAGCACTGAGCCTAAAGGAGCCGATTTCGCCGGGTCTTCCGCGGTGTCACGTCGCGTGATTTTTAAGTTACTCCGTGGTGATAAATCCTCGCAACTTTTAAAGAAAGGAACGGTCTGTTTCAAAACCTCTTTCCTTAGATTAACTTCAGTTTTCCTCCCTTCAAACGACATGGTTCTTTGGAGAGGTATAGCCACTTTTCTCTGTCGTAGAGTATTTTGTTTCTCTTCTGTCCCCACAGGGTTGGTCTGACCGATGGATATGTTCCTATACATCGGTTGCCGCACCTCAAGTTCTTCATTTTTTATATCCTGGACTTGACTGCCAGTTTTTTCATCATCCCTCTCAATGACGGCCGTCCTAAAATCTTGTAAAGAGTCGTGGAACGAAAGGTTCCGCCTCAATTTTCTGATCTGCGGCGTTAAATTGTTAGAGCTGTCGAAACCTTTGTAGCTATCTTTCAGCACGGACAGGGCGAGGCCGCTTCCAAAGAAAGCGTTATCCTTATCAAAAGATGCGCGCCTGCTTTTCGCTCGCGGAGAAGCGGGGATATCTTCGAAGCTTCTATACTGTTCCAACTGACTGTCCCTGTCCGAATGCACGGTCCAGGCTGAAGAACTGCCTACCGACCAATCGGAGCTAATAGTTTCTAGGTAGTCAAAGATCTCCTTGCCGCCGTCGAGCGACAGAGATCTCTGGAGAGGGATGTCGTGGCTGAATCTGTGAAGATAGTCCTCGTCTTTTTCGTCGAACTTGGTGCCGAGCCACTTGTCAACCTCCTGATTGTTCAGGTTGAGGTTGACGAGTTCCTGGCGGAGGTCGAGCTTGGATTTGGGGTTGTTGATGTCGGAGTAGCGGCGAGACTTGGGCTTGTGGGGCCGAGCGACGACGGAGATGGAGGCAGAGGGGTCAGAGTGCCTACGTGGCGGCGGCGGCGCCGGGGCCGGCGGACATCTTGCTCGCGAGGGACGACAGCGAACGCCGCGGGATGCCGACGGCGATGTCAGACTCAGCAAAGAGCTTGCGAAAACTGGAAAACGAACGGAATTCGTTAATAAACACAATAGGGACGGTAATCGTAATTTGTTTAGGGCGGGTTGTACCGACCACACTTGACATTAGAGATGTCTTAAATTTCTTGAAAAATTCACGAAACTTTCACGAAATATAAAGGGAATTTATATTTACGAAATGGAAAGTTTCCATCCATACAAATGTACATACAAAATATAGAAAGTTTCCGAAGTTTTCCTACGTGAAAATTTCAGAAATCTGGAAAGTTTCCGTCGGCATATCTGTACTTGACATTTCGACTAATATTAACCGTTACATTACTATGGAATGTTTCATAACATAAATTTTAACCAACGAATTAACGCGGACAGACAGTTCGATGCGCCCCACCCTTAGTTTTACAACAAAATTTAAATGTAATAATTGTGTTATTAACCCATTTACAAGGAATCGACCAGAGATGAATTGTATTTTAAGCATAATTTTACATAAATCAATTAATATCACTTCGCCGAAATATTTAATATAATTCGAAAACTATTGTCCGTTACCTAATTTACTCACATTTTATAAATACTATAACTTCAATCAATGCTTTACCTACGTCTAACATACCCATTTATCACAAACATAATTATATCTTAAAATAGTAAACCCCATTTTCATATAATTTTTTTGAAGAATATATCGTCAGTTGCCAAACAAAACTCACTAAGCAACAAATACCGACTTGAAATGAAACTCGTATAATAAATGACGGTTCTGACTATTAACATTGTTCTATTATACAAAAGAACATTTTTTAAAACAGAAACATTGTAAATATAATTAAAGTTTATTTTTCAAGTTACTACAAGGGAGTCAAGGGACCCACCGGGAGAATACAAAAATCGATCAAAACCTGTTTTCACTATACTCACTATAGGTACTCAGTAGTCACTATAGTAAGCTTTGGTTATCACCCGACAATATTCTACTAGAACCTAGCATAGGGTTACCCAAGTAATAAAGCGCTAAACCCCTGTTAGTTGACAGCGTACCTCGTCCTCCTCAGTACCAAGGGCCGAAAGAGATCCTCGGCGGCGGCGATCGGCGGCCTTCGTCCTTCGTCGTCAGCGCCAACCAAAACCTTGCACGTAACCACTTTGGTCAGGGGGGGTTAAACAAAAAGTGCTGGTAGGATTCAAATGTGTTTAGTTAGTGTGAAAATAAGATGTATGGTTGAAAATGTAAGTTTTCATTGCAGTGTACAAAAATATCAAGAAAGTTATCATGGTCTGGAGAGTTAATATTCATTTGTGCATGTTAGATAATTTTGGAAGTGCACTGCGTTTGCAGGCGTTCATCTAGCACATATTGTTATCCAAAACCAAATAAAAATGACAAAACATTGCATGCACACAAGGTTTCTTAATACATCGTTTGATAAGAGTCAGATGATCAGTGCTTTTCCCATTTATTGAGTTGGGAATAGATAGTGTTTGAAAATATGAAAATACTATGATTTTTACAATGCAAATTATACCTTAGCTTTTGATATAATAATGCTGTAATTTACTCATAATCATAGCGTGGAAATCATAGAAAAACAAAAATAAAAGAAATAAAAAAAGGTATATAAACAGAGGAATAGGGAAGTGGTCAAGCGAAATAAGCATTTGACTCGAGTGCAATAGGTATCAAAATACCATGCGATACCGTGCTTCGTGTTACGATGGATCCGTGGCATTGCGATCTCTTTCGGCCCTGGTGCCATTTTTCATTCATAACACCTAAAATAACTTAATTTTGAAAATAACCAAAACAATTACAAGTAATATTAACATGCCTTTAAGATACCCGAATAGTCCAAACAATAAACTGAAAAAAGTACCAGAACCAAATACCCGATGGAATGACGTAACATATACCAATAGCACAGTTTACGTGAAATATGTACAAATGTGACAAATCTGTTGTATTTTAATGACATTCAGCTTCATTGCGGTGCATGCTATTACCTATATCCTCCTAAAGGCCCGGCCACGACATTGGTCAAAAGGTGGGTTTAAACCAAAAGAGCATTCGCTGTTCTAGCGCCCGTTCTACAAAATCAACCAATCACGTTTTGTGTATCGATCGAATTTCGTAGAGTGGGAGGTTAGAACAGCGAATGCTCTTTTAGTTTGAACGCACTTTAAGGCGACCGGCGGCGAGCGAATCCATGAGCTGGAACGGGATGCCGATATGGGAACTCCCTCTCGCACGTATGGTTTTCCGCTAAGCCGGTCGCCTTAGACCAATGTCGTGGCCGGGCCTTAAGGCCGCAGCCTTACAAGTGTAATAACCAGAATATGCCACTGAAATTGTTACCTACTCGGCAAGAAATAAAGTCGATTTCAGAAAAGAAATGCAACTCTGTCGTAATTGTATAGATGTAAAGTTCGATTTTAATAAGTACTACAGGTAGGAACATGGCCCTTACTAGGGTATTATAATTAATGTGATTATAACATTTATTACGATAGCAAAACCCAGTGGCCTATTAAACCTATTAGATATCGAGTGTGACAGAATGCACCGCAGTGGAGTTGTATTTTTAACGTTATTTTAGAAGACAATATTTGTTACTATGAAAATATTTACAGATAGTTAAATAAAACCATTAAAAAGTCGCCTAAATTATCATATAAAATAAGCGGTCACGTCCACTTTAATAGTGTTATTTGAATGACAATATAGCATATGATATGAATTTTCGATCGGCATGTAGTAAGTATAGTTTTGTCAGTAATGTGCCACGAAGAAGAGAAAAAACATAGGTAGTTACAACACACATGAAATGCCATTGTTTAGATTATAGACATGCTGAAATATGAATAAAAATATTATTACAAAAATCTTAAAATATTGCCAGTTATGTATTATGAATTATCAAACAGTTTAAAAATGAACCAAGTATAATTATATACAACATGGATATTGACACAGATTTAGAGTGATAAATACCGCAAGTTTACCTGCCGCGCCTTCCGGTATTTGCTGCAAAGTCCAGTGCAATGCAAAAATATGCAGTGGAATGTTTCTACTGTAACACAGTTCGGTCCATTTTAAATCAATTAATTTATTAGTAACATTCTCCTTAAGTTTATTTGATCGACATGCAAACATTTAAGAAAATTAATGAAGATTATTATGCCATACCAGTACAATCGTAGCGTTATCTGACCATTCCAAATCTGTGCCAACACCAGTATAGCTAGGTGTAAATATTTTAAACTATAAACCAGGTCCCATACCTAATGCATTCCCAATTAATTTCAATATTCGGAAATATTTCAGTAACGAAAAAGACAAGCCCAATCCAACCTATTGAGGATAGATGTAATATGATTATAACCCAAACCAAACAAAAAAAAACACAATGTTCAAGCCCCAAATATTGCTAACAAGCCAGTAACCCTTGGTATATAATAAATCCGATGATGCATTCATGTGGATGAAATTTATTAACTAAACGAACTTAGAAGCAAATTTTTTCATCATTTCATATACAAGCGGAGAGTAGAAATGGCATAAATAGTCAATTTATTTCACCAGATATTTGTATTCTACTCTCCACTTTTGTAAATATTGGCATTATGTATTCGGAAAATATGTAATATAATAATGTAGATATATAGGTATGTATATTACGCAGCGATGTCGCTAACGAGAATGTTATTGCAAAATATTTTTAATTTTAAGATACAGTACTCTTTATCCTAAACGGTATATTTAACGGTATTAAACGTCTCGTTAACGTTATATCTGTTCGTTATCGACATCGCAACACTATTACACTAGCGCTACCAGAATTCCCATGTAATTTGAGACTTTAAAGTCTAACCCCCTTATTCATAAACGTTTGTTAACTTAACAAGCCGCTAATAATTGTTTCTCCCTTTCGGTCTTAACAATGTTTCCATAAGAGCAAAAGGGACAAACAATTATTAGCGGCTTGTTAAGTTAACAAACGTTTATGAATAAGGGGGTAAATACACATTTTAAAAAAATGGGACGAGACCCCGCAGGCATGGCCCTTATCGCTAAGACAATAGAGTCGACTCACAACTTCCTGATGCCGCTGTGCCGCTTCCAGGGCGCGTCGTCGGGCTCGCACGGCAGCGGGCCCTGTACGGGCGCCTCGTCGCACGCCGCCGCCGCCGACGCCGATGGCGAGGTGTCTGAACTGCTGGAATACAAATTCCCATTGATGATTGTGTGGCTGAAGGAGCTAGGAAAGCGATGACAAAAAAGATCAGGGACACTTAAGTGACATCTTCTGAGATAAGTTATCCCTTCAGGTGGCAGGACCGTTACGTAAAAAAGCTGTCAGGTGGCGGCGCCATTTTGCGCGAAAATAGTCAAGTGCCAGGGGGGTCCGACGGGTGGTCAACGAGAAATTGGCGGGAGTTACAAATTTAACAATTGTTGTGTGTTAATGTATGAAGCTTATATAAAAATCGCACAGCGTTATAATAAGTATGAAATTAGCTATTAATTCCGTTAACAATCATATATTTTAGAAATAAATAAATAAATAAAATAAAAAAATTAAAAAGCCTTTTATTTCGAGTCCTCATTATACGATTACAATTAGTTGGATATTAATATTTAGCATTTACAAGAAATTTGTCAATTTTTGTCTAGATTATTACATAATTTTATACTATTACATCATTAGATTATGTCAAAAATTGTTTCGTGTGACTGTTAATCACTAAGAAAGGAAAAAAAATAAAATAAATATGTATGGACAAGAACCCCTCAGCGGGTGAAGGCCTCCTCCAAGGACTTCCACTCTTCTCTGTTGGAAGCTAAAAGTTTCCAGTCGGAGCCAACCAATTGTTGGATGTCATCGGACCACCGGCTTGCCTCTTCGGCGTGTTCCTGTTGGTCCAGTCCAGGTAGTAGCTTGTAAGGTCCAGCGAGAGTCAGCCAGCCTGGCGACATGGCCTGCCCATCTCCATTTCTGCTGTTTGGCATGCTTGACAACGTCAATACATTTTGTTATAGCTCTTATATTTATGTGAGGTATTTTTTGCATTTTTTTAATGTTTAATAGACTTCTTTCCATAGCCCTTTGACATGTAGTTAATCTTGATTTAGTTTTAGCAGTAAAGATCCATGTTTGGCTAGCATATGTTACACATATCCATAACTTGTTTCTTTAATTTTATATTCATATTACATTTTAGGATTTCTTTTAGGCTCCAGAATTTATTCCAAGCTAGCTTTACTCGTCGGTCGACTTCCTGCTCGTTTCGTTGTTTGTTAAACGATACTTGCTTACCTAAGTATATATAGCTGTCCACGTACTCCAGCGGGGTGTTGTCGACGGTTATCAATTTCTTGGTGCTGTTAGTCATAAGTTTTGTTTTTAGAAAGTTCATTTTTAAGCCGACTCTGGCACTAGCTTTGTGTAGTGATTGAATCATGTATTCAAGTTGAGCGCTATGTTCTGACATTAATATTATATCATCGGCAAATCTTAAATGGTTTAGCTGTTTGCCATTTATGTAAATTCCTAAATTGTTCCAGTTGAGGTTGCCCATTATAGATTGAAATACTGCCAAGAATAGCTTTGGTGATAAAGGATCGCCTTGCCTGACGCCTCTGTTAATTGGTATATCGTGACCCATTCGTTCTAACTGTACTCTACTAGTGCTATTTTCATATATTTGTTTTATAATCCGTATATATGTGGGCTCTACTTTGCATTCACTCAAAGCCTTCCAAATAGATGAATGTGAAATTGTGTCGAATGCTTTAGCATAATCCACGAATGCTGTGTACAGTGGTCTTCGGTACTCCTGGAATTTTTCTATAATCTGATCCAGAGTGTGTATATGATCCATGGTTGAGTACCCACTTCTGAATCCAGCTTGTTCACAAGGTTGGTGTCTGTCAATTGCTCCTGATATTCTGGATAATATGATTGATGAGAATAGCTTGTACATACATGACATCAAGCTGATAGGCCTGTAATTTCCAATGTCCGTTGGGTCTCCTATTTTAGAAATAACGCAACGTAAATGTGCGCACAAACTTTAAATTTTCGCGCCAAATATGCAATAACGAATCGGCCGGGAGTCGACCGCTCAGCACTCCAGTATTTATAGAAAACAGAAAAACATGTGACGGCGGTAGATGTCATGTCCGCTAATGTGTCAACAAAAAATCTTATCACTTTTCTACTTCATATTTTTTTACTGAATCGAGTTGAAAAGTAGTAGACCACAGTTTTTGTTGACTGTACGGTTGGTTCTTTCTAGACTTAGTACAGTCAAGGACAGAGTGACCTGAACCTACGTACAGAAGATAATTTGCACAACAACAGAATGATTATCCCGTAACAGGTTTTCTAATGTTTGATTCATAGTTTTCATGTTAGCACATTGTCAACGTCAAGTTCAAGCAACGCGACTACATAGCATGATAAAATGTACCATCTACAAAAACGTAAACTTTATAAGAATAATATAAGTACCTTTCTGACGGCACTTCAGCTTGCAACGTCTGTAACTGTTTGTCAGCTCGTCCCAACTTCAACTCGAGCTCATTGCGCTCGTGAAGTATGGCTCGCAGCTCACGAACGCTGATCGTGAGCTTCGAGTATTGGCCATATTGGTCAAAAGTAAGGGAAAATGAATCTGAAGTACCTTTCTGACGGCACTTCAGCTTGCAACGCCTGTAGCTGTTCCTCAGCTCGTTCCAGTTTCAATTTTAGCTCATTGCGCTCGTGAAGTATGGCTCGCAGCTCACGGACGCTGAACGTGGGCTTCGAGTATTGGACATATTGGTCAAAAGTAAGGGAAAATGAATCTTAAGTACCTTTCTGACGGCACTTCAGCTTGCAACGCCTGTAACTGTTCCTCAGCTCGTCCCAGCTTCAACTTGAGCTCATTGCGCTCGTGAAGTATGGCTCGCAGCTCACGGACGCTGAACGTGGGCTTCGAGTATTGGACATATTGGTCAAAATAAGGGAAAATGAATCTTAAGTACCTTTCTGACGGCACTTCAGCTTGCAACGCCTGTAGCTGTTCCTCAGCTCGTTCCAGTTTCAATTTTAGCTCATTGAGCTCAACTCCGAATATTGGACAAATTGAAAGCCTCGTCAAAAACAGTAGAGAACGTAAGGGAAAATTGAAAGTACCTTTCTGACGGCACTTCAGCTTGCAATGCCTGTAGCTGTTCTTCGGCTCGTCCCAGCTTTAATTTGAGCTCATTGCGCTCGTGAAGTATGGCTCGTAGCTCACGGACGCTGAACGTGGGCTTCGAGGATTGGTCTTCATCGTCTGGACCGTCGGGAGACACTGCGCCGCATGATGCGCACTTCTGAAACGGGAAAATTTTAGTTATAAGTCATATGCGATGCAAGGTAGACTTATCGTATCAATGGTCGATTTATTAACCTGTTTGCTGCATTTTTTGTGTAGTACCTTTTTTTTATCGAACAATATTGTAATAATGACGCTATTGATAACGAAGAGTATTGTGTTGCACACATATTGGCGGCATCGGCATAACACATGTGGCTATTGATGACTGGATCTTCAATATCATCGTTATAATTTTTAAATTACAAAATTGGTTACCTCGTTATTGTAGGTATGTGTGGTAAAGCGCTATTGGAAAAAATATATAACAAACGTTGCAAAGCTAGTAATCATATAAAAGAAACTAAACGAATTTGTTATCTCTTTATACTATTAATTTATCAAAGCTTTTTCGTATGTCTTAGTAAATTTATTAGAATTCTGCTCAGATATTTGTGAGCGCCCCAGCTGCTCCGATATATCTGATGGCGACTGTACTGAAAGTTATTTACTACTCAGAAGTATTGAATTGTTATCATATTCACAAGTAAAATCGATTCGCACAAAATAAACATTGAATATCTAACATAAACCTGACGCTATCGTTACGAGATAATCACTTGTAAGGATTTCATTCAAGCATGCATCTAATGCAGATATAATTCATACACCCTTGCACGCAAACATACAGAGATAGCAATTTACACCTTAAAATTATAGCAACAGCATTAAAAATATTTTTTCCTTCAAATAAACAAGCTCACACGATATGCCGAAACTTGAAACATAAATGTTGTTTTTCTCGAACCTGAATCAATCAATCAACAGGAATCAAAATAAACTATTGAGAACTCATTTAAATGCAATCTTATAAACCAAAGCTATAAGAACATGAACGTGACCATGAATATTAAAGTAAGATACACCTATTTACAGTATCTGAGGCCATATATGGGTATATATTCCGATTAAGTCGATTTCGACAGCATTTACATCATTTCGGACATTTATCGCTCACTGCTGAGAATAGGCCTCGCTTCTAGTACGCCTTTTATCCCTGCCAAAGCCAAAATTTATTGTAGTCAACCTCAAAAATATCATTACGGTTTACCAAAAATATATTTACATGACCTTAATGTCAATGCTACGAACAAATAAAACATGGAAGCTGCACACCATACTAAATTGTCTTTCAAAAACGGTCCTGAAGTTTAGTTGACAAGTGTCACTCCCTCTTCAATGCATCACGGGAAAGGATTTCAAAATCAACCTATAAAAACTTAAACCGCCATTTAAAAATATTTGTGATTGGTCAATCAAAGTTTTGATTGGCTATGTTCTATAAACATTTGTCAAAGATGTTGTGCCGAAATATGCACGGTGTTAAGAAAAGCGCTATGTCCTGCCCATCTTGGCACAATTGAACAATTGTTTTGGGGGTATTTTTGAGCTGGCGTTAGACGTCCATGTTATATATGGTCGCAGTGTCAATGCAATAAAGTAGGAGACGTTTATGAATAAGACTATATGATCTGCGGTTGATGAAATCCCAGATTTTCTACTAACCTTGTTTTGTGCGTCTGCCTGCTGCAACGCCGTGATGTCCCGCTGCTGCGCTTGCACTATCGCGTTCAGTTCCGAGCGTTCCTCGCATACTAGACGTAGCTAGAAGGTACGTTACGGGTTAATGCGTGTACGTGGGTATTAATGAGGTTATTTTGACCGTCGACGTCATGCCCTATAGAACTGTCTTTTAGCAGGCTGTAGTTCTGATTAATAAATACAGACGCATACTCTTTTCCCAAAAATATCTTATAGCAGTTTTTTTTATCGACTTGTAATATTAGCTGCATAAGACACTGGTCTCACCGCAGAAGATACGCACTCCCGTGTAAAAAAAAGGGACACGGTGATACTCGCCCAGCTATCAGCTATCATCGCCGGGCGAGTATCGCAGTGTCTCTTTTATTTACACGGGAGTGCGTATCTTTCGTTCGTGTTTATAGCCGATAGTTCATAGCTTAGTAGCTCGCGGTGAGACCAGTGCCTTATGCAGCTAATATTACAAGTCGAAATGTCTAAATGCACTAATGCACGGGCAAAACTTGAAATTGTATTTGCCAATTAATTTACATACAATGTGAAATTTTAATGGTTGCAATCCGTTAAAGCAAAAGAGAAGAATTTTTATCACGTAAAAAAATATTTAGTTTTTCTGTGGTCTTCCAGCAGGTCTTCCATTTTTGCCGACGCTCCATAGAAAATCAATATTTTTTTTGAGGGAAAACAAAATTTATTCCGCCTTTTTACTAACCGGAACACTATACTGACATGCCCTTAAACGGATTACAAAAATATTTATTATGGTTTTTTGCACCACCTATTAAAATAAATTTCGAGGAATTCGTAGAATAACCGAGTTAAATGGATTCCATCGAAATCAATGTAATTTAATATAAAATACATAATACCTTCGCCTAGTGTAAAAAGTTGAAGATTCCGCATTCATTTTAGAGTAGTGTGGATAGAAAATTACTAAATAGCAATTTTGAAAAACATGTTTTGCTACGTGACAGTTTGCTCTAAAAATAAGGAGAGATTTTCAACTTTTCACACTAGGCGAAGGTAGGTATCCTAGACGAAGACACGAGACTCGACGGTAATTAAAAGTGACCTGAGATATTATTAGTACTTATGACTCGGAATGAACGTATAACGTCGACAGTCAACGGTCTAAGTTAAGAATTTTAGATATACGGAAAGATGGACAGCGGTAATAATATTAAATGGATAGCGGGTTAGTTTGTGAGTTTGGAAAAGCAAGAGAGATTATAAGTACTAAATCAGTGTAAATGTAAACAAATTAATCTACCTCTGGGTTTTGCATACCGAAAGCCATTGTTTTCATAACATACATTTACACATACAAAGCTCAAATCGTGTTGACAATTGAATTCCAACGCAATGTAACTGCTGTAATAAACATAGAGGAAGCAATCCAAATAATGCATCATCATCATCATCAGCCAATTGACGTCCACTGCTGGACATAGGCCTCCCCCATAATGCATCAAACATTCCAATTTCCAATTTATTGCGTAAATATCAAGTTAGAAAAACAGTTGCTAACCAAAATGTTGTACCTATTTGACATAAAAACAAAGCTCGTATCTCAATATCAATACAGCACTGAGATATGGGGATTCAAAGATAAGTCACATAAGTACTAAGATACCAACTAAATTTTCAGTTGTCAGTAGTCAGTGTACAGGGACAAAACTATATAGCCAATCGCTAACGTTTGATGATCCAGTTACCATATTCGAGTAAGTAGGTACATAATGTATGCCACTGGCGACGAACTGTTTATCGTAATAAAATACATAGTAAATGTCTTTAAAAATACACTCAAAAATAAAAACATTCATAACCCTCTTGCTTTTCCGCGATGAAACGAAAACAAAAGATGGTGCGTAGCCAAGATGCCAATCGGTAACGCTTAGTCGCGAACGAAACTCAACCGTCTTTGTCGAATAATAAAAGAGTGAAAGAGACAGGAAACTACGCCACGCTACGTGTGAGCTGTCATGTTGGCTTCGCACTCGATCGTATTCAAGACACCCAATAAGATATCGTCGATTGAGAAGGAAAACTCACTGATACTTGAAATAAAGCTCGCATCTCAGCATCAATATACTGACATACGAGGTTGCTAAGAGTAGTGACAGATTTAATAGTGAGTTTTCGTTGTCAAGTGACGATATAAGTCAACCCAAGTACCTGGTTTTGTATCTGCTTATGTTTTCTCCGAAGATCTCGGCTGACTTGAGACAACTGTTCGATCTTATGCGACAACTGTAAAGTATCCAAAATTGCCATATTGAGAAACTCTTCCAAAACTATTCCTTGCAAATAGTTTGAAGAATCACACGTGATTTTGTAAAGATATACAAGCGACGAATGTAGGTATTGATATTGTTATTATGTGCTGGTTGGTATAGAGATAACTTGATAAGGTTTCGATGAAAGGTGGGCGGAAAACATATATTTTGGGTATCGGAAGATAAGATATTGTCAAACAGGTAAATGATAATAATTCGCTGGGGCCTTGATAATTTGTAAATAAGTGGCAAATTGTTTACAATCATTTCAAAACATTTTCAGTGGATTTTCCCCAATTCATCGAACTCGTTGGAATAGCATCGGAATTGAATTATGATAATGTAGGCTATTTGGAATTTAATTTCAGTTTCAATCATTTGGGTAATGGATATTATTATTGAATCCGATTATTTATTACCATCGCATTACCAATTCATAGATTAAATTAGTTGTATTGTATGCCACCGTCGGCTTATTATATGGTAGCTATTCTAAAGTTAATCTTTCAAACAAGTATAGTATCATCACCATCATTAATATCATTATCATCAAATCACCCGAAAAATGTTCCATTGCTGGACATAGGCCTTCCCTAAAACTTGTCACAATGACCGGTCCGGCGCCACCCGCACCCAGCAGACCTGCGACATTCACCAGGTCATCAGTCCACCTTGTGGGGGGCCTACCCACTCGAAAACCTTTCCGCCCAGACAGCCATCAAGTTCTACGTGCAATGTGCCCCGCCCACTGCCACTTCAGTTAGTCTTTGTAGCTGAATGTCATTTAACTTTTTTTTGGGCAGTTGTAAAAACATAAGGTGTGTTTGCCAGCTTAGAATAGCAAGTTATTGTAAGATACATGGTACAGTCACCATCAGATATATCAGATCAGTACAAAACAAACATCTAAGCAGTCCTTTATTGGCATGGCGTTAGTTAGAGTGCATATTTTGGAGCACCATGAAAAATCTAATGCCACATGGATTGCAACTACCTTAAAATATTGTAATAGCACACTTTGTGTAAGGGAGACATTAATCCTTAAATGCAGAATTTACCCATTGTTTTTAAAAATAAGAGACTTCCCTTACAAAAACGGTGCTATTTACAATATTTAAGGTAGTTTCCATGCATGTGCAATTTGATTTTTCCACACTGTATAATTATGGCGTCTATACACGCCCAATATTGAGAACAAAGCTCCGTTTACACGAAAGCAATCTTTTTGTGACAATCAGTCAATGAATAACGAATTAATCTCTGTCGCTACATGAAACCTGATAATCTTGCTAGCCCTATATGGTCCTTTTCGATAACTTGAGCCTTACTACCCGGTAATAGAATTGAGGATGATCAATGAAAGATGCCGTTGCCAGGCAGATCAGCACGCTCATTCCACGTAATTGCTTATTGTCTATGCTGTACTGATTTCCTGCGATTAATCTCACTTTTGTGTTATTTTTTATAGCTAGAATTTCGACGCTAAGTCAATTGCGTGATATAGTAATCTTATGCTATACAAATAGGTACACGGACAGTCGGACACAAACCATCACGATCGGAATGTTTATCGCAATACTAAACATTAATTAAAGAAAATACTCTCAGAATTGTTTAAATTAAGAGTATATTTTACGACTCATATTCGATCTATGAATGCAGAGCCCGCCTAGTGGGTCCTGGCAATCTGAGGTAGTATAAAGGCATAACAAGTGTACACCTATAGGCAAATTAGAATTTTCGTACCTTTGAAACATTAGGGAAGTCGTAAATAAACCTCTTCATCGTCTATATCACATGTTTTTATAGTAAGATATGATTGAGATATGATAAGGTTTGTCGGCATATTCTTTAGAACTTTAGTATTAGGAAATAAGTGATTGATAAATGTTGTCATACCTTGGCAATGACCATGTAAGATAATTGTTTATCATTGTTGTTTATTATGTACCCAATTTCGCCTTATATCATTGAAATAAGGATGGGATTGTACACATAAGTATTTATACTCTGTACCTACTGCTAATAAATACAAATATAGTAATGTAATATTTATTAATTTATGCAATTTCAGACTATCCTGATGTGTGCCAATTCAATATCAAAGGTTATCTCGATATCTCTGGATTAGGCGCTGGTCCCAGCGCGAGCGAGTGAGCCATGAAATATTTATCTATTTATTTACACGGAAGCGCTTATCTTTTGGTTGTTTCTATAGCCAATAGCTCATAGGTTGCCCATTCGCGATGGGACCAGTGCCCAAGTGCCTAAATTGTATTTATTTATTACACAAGAACGGCTTACACCAATTATACTTGTTAGGTTACATAAACATTTATAGTTTTTAACATGTAAAAAATAAAAAGAAAAAACATCTGTTAAAATTAATAGCCGTCTACGCTATCATCTGTCATACATTCATTCACTCTCACAATAGTGGAGGCATCTTGGCATAAAGATGCTTCGCCAATTAGGAGCACGTCCGTTCAAACAAGAACATAATCTATATATCAGCCTCATCATCAGCCTATGTTAGTCGACTGCTGGACGTAGGCCTCTCATATTAACTATGCACGTGTGGACACATTAGGGGGTAAATGACCACAATCGCCACGCTGGGCAAGCGGATTAGCGATCGCTGTAATGTGTCCACTATGCTGGCGCTGCTGCCCATTATCAATCTTTTATCAAAGAATGGTTAAGTGACACTTCAATCGACTCTTACGACACCCGGGTTGGGCTATAAATCAGCCTAATTCATGCCAAAATATAAAAATTTCGACGAATCGGGACTACTAATTCGGTTATAAAACAAGACCCGTAGCGGACGTCTTGCCGCTAGACAGCCAGACAGTAACGCAAATACTGCATGAGCGAGTGTGAGTCATGCGGTCAGGGTAATTTGATATTGGGGTGCTGGATAGCAGACGTGGAACACTAATATACAACGAAACATAAGGCATTCTTAATCTAGAAGGAATACGTTAAGGTCCGACCGAGATTCTCAGCCGCGAACTAAGTTGTATTAGTCTTCTCTTGCGTCAAAAATATTCATATGACACTGGCATTAGGAACTTGATGGATGCTAGTGGTCCAGTGCCACAGTTATTTTGATCACGTATGTGTATCATTGCAATGTGATCACGTAACTGTGGATGAAAAACTCGCAAAATTTGTTTATTCATGTTCATATAACGATTTATGTAGTGAAT
>JALPQI010008603.1:0-60714 GCA_025490895.1 Thaumatotibia leucotreta
TGTCGGTGAGCTGATGATGGAAGGTACAACTCCTTAGAAATTAGGAGTTGGGGGATAATTCTTTAAATATAACACAGTTCATGTATTTTGGAAGCTATTTGAGTATTTGCCTTTAGGTGGTCATAGTCTCATGTTGGTGAGCTGATGACGAAAGGTATAACTCCTTAACTATTAGGAGTTGGAGGATAATTCTTTGAATATATCTATTTAAGTGTTTGCTTAGTAGTTATGACATGTTGGTTAGCGGTAAGTGATTCTTTAAATAATATAGGCATGCTAAGGCTGTTACCTATAATCTTTGAAATTATTCATACTTGCTGATGATACAATGTATATCTCCTTGATAATGGGATAATTCTTTGAATATAACAACTGTCATACATTTTCGAGATCTATTTAAGTGTTTGCTTAGTAGTTATGACATGTTGGTTAGCGGTAAATGATTCTTTAAATAATATAGGCATGCTAAGGCTGTTACCTATAATCTTTGAAATTATTCATACTTGCTGATGATACAATGTATATCTCCTTCATAATGGGATAATTCTTTGAATATTTAAGGTATCCAGTTCAGGTTTTCTGGCCTATTACAGTGCAGTACATTCTAATTATAAGTATTTAGAGCATACTAAATAACGATTTTACACTACTAAAAAGCAAAAAATAAAATATTTTAAAATAAAAATAAAACCGCCTTCAAAAATTCGCCCAAACTAAAAAGTCAAAAATAATTTTAGTTCCTACTTCTTAGGATTTCCTACACAAACCTTTAAACCTTTTACCCTATTCATTGAAATAAAATATTATGGCTAGGTATCCTACAGATTTCTTAGAAGTCGGTGCCAAGCCAAATATGTTCTCTTCGCGAGTATATAACTGTATTTGATAGAGGCTAGAGCTTTGTAACTTACTGTCACTCCGGTTATGCTTTCATCAAAATGACTGAGGTAGAACATTCTGTTGATAAAAACATAATCAGAGTGACAGTAAGTTACAAAGCTCTATCTGATATATACCTGAATGAACGTATTTGGCTTGGCACCGACTTCTAAGAAATCTGTAGGGTACCTAGCCATAATATTTTATTTCAATGAATAGGGTAAAAGGTTTAAAGGTTTGTGTAGGAAATCCTAAGAAGTAGGAACTCAAATTATTTTTGACTTTTTAGTTTGGGCGAATTTTTGAAGGCGGTTTTATTTTTATTTTAAAATTATTTATATTTACACGGGAGTGCGTATCTTTTGTTCGTGTTTGTAGCCGATAGTTCATAGCTTAGTAGCTCGCGGTGAGACCGATGCCTTACCTAACCCACTTTGTCCTACCCAGTTCTAACCTAACCTAACGTACTTTGATACAGTAGTGACTTACTAATGAGATGGCAGTTCTAACCTAACCTAACGTACTTTGAGATAGTAGTGACTTACTAATGAGATGGCAGTTCTAACCTAACCTAACGTACTTTGAGATAGTAGTGACTTACTAATGAGATGGCAGTTCTAACCTAACCTAACCCACTTTGTCCTACCCAGTTCTAACGTAACCTAACGTACTTTGATATAGCAGTGACTTAATAATGAGATGGCAGTTCTAACCTAACCCACTTTGTCGTAGCAGTGAATTCCTAATGAGATCGCAATTGTTCTAGTCTAACCTTACCCAGTTCGCCACAGCAATAATGAACGGTAGTCAAGATCGTAGTTCTAACCTAACTAACCAATCACCTCATCTTTTTCTTAACATTGTCTTATTACATCGTTATAATAAGTATATGTACCAAACCCAATCTACCATAATAGATAATGCATTTCTGCCTAACGTAAAATATATGTATGTGAAGTAAGTTTCGGAGAGTTGTATACACGGTGTTACGTCAGCATTCCGAAAGAGTTTAATGCTGGATTCCTGACCATATTTAGAGTCTTTAATGTTATATAAAATTTCCTGGATTCGGCTTGGCTTCAGAGATAATCAACCTTTTTTCGAAATAAGTTTTTCGACGTAACTCGTCATTTAACTTCTTTTGAATTACAATGCTACCACAATGTGTTCTAATATTGACACACCTTTTGCCTGACAATCAAAAAATACGAATAGACTTGACGAAATAACCTGTAGGTACCTAAAAAAACAATTGAAATAAATAATTTAAACAAATTGTTGTTGTTTAATCGGCCTAAAAAAAAAGAAAAAAATTTTTTTTGGTGGAATTGACATAAGGTCTCATAATATTTTGTGTTTATTTTGATGTCTAGAATGCATAGTTAAAATCTTTCGCAGTGCTCGCGTAACACCGTGTATAATTATGTACCTATGCCAAAAATATGGAAATCCAATTTCTGCGAAATAACACATGACCTAAATAATAATATGCCAAAATAGTTTCTGGCAAAGTAATATTCTAAATATTGTTTACAAAAATTGATTATGCCAAGTCTCTTATAACATAAGCGTTTCGAAAAAAAAATGCCATATAGAGGGATTAGAGGGAGCCCTAAACAGACAGAGAGACAGACAGACATACAAACAATGATTTTGAAACTTTACAAAATAAACACACCGTCAGGTGGGCATCAAGTCATGTGGTAATTCTTTATGTATGTCATAAGAAAAGTTATAGTAACTGTACATTGCAAGCACTGCACATCCCCCCGACAGCATTAAATATAATTGCTGTACCCACGATCACGCTGACTTAATACACTTATTTTAATTACTTTATTCGTTAACGTTTATACGTCCGTAGCTGATACTCTTCATGCGTTAGTTTACAATAAATTATATCATAACCATAGATCAGTGATTTTATTTATCACATCCACCATCAAGAATGGGGCAAGTGTTGGGCTCGTACGGTAACTTAAACTCAGATCACATCATCAGTCTATAATTAGTCCACTGCTGGACAAAGGCCTCTCGTATTAGGTACCTAAGCATACGGACGCATTAGGAAGTAAATACCCATAATCGCCACGCAGGGCAAGCTGTTGCCCATCATCCAATATTCAATAAATAATGGTCAGTGACACTTCGAATCCCTTAGTTGACTATTAGGGCACCCACGGGAAGAGTTGGGGTGGTAACAAATGTATTTCTATTGCCATCACCACACGGCCACTCAACTTATACTCATTACATACCATTTTACAAGAATCAGTTGTGAAATTCAGACGGATGCAAAATAATATTTTCTGAATCAGAGTTCGCTTATTATAATAAGAATTGTTTCCCAGCGGAAATACTCTAGATCTTTAAGTTCAATGGGTTCAAACAAGTTTTAATTTCTTAACAAGCCATGTGAACAGCACAAAAAATATTTTAACTACCTACCTATTTGCAGAAAGTATATTTTAAAATAAATATACAAAACCTTGCCTATATAAGTAGGTGACTATCAAATTTGCTCAGTGTATTTTACAGGGATCTGTTACGAATTGAAACGGTCACATGTACAAAAATCATGCATTCAAACAAAGAAAAACAGGTGGGCAGGCAAATCGACAGGCAAACTATAACTTTCAGCCAGGCTATGAACAGGCACAGAGACGAACAGACAAACAGATCTTCTGATTTCATTAACGTGGAGGTTTATTTAGTTTTTAGGTCATGAAGACTTCAAATTTGAGAATTTAGGTATTCAGTTTAAATCAACGTTTTCTTCCGTATGGACCAACAGACACACAAACTTACTAGGAAGGTGATACGTTGTTTCCTGTAGTTGATTTTTATACGTATATAATAATTATGTATGTATTATGAATTAAAAAACCCACCAAGTGCGAGTCGGACTCCGTACCATTATCAATTTATCATAAAAAATACAGTTAAAACAACCTATCTCAAAAACTATAAGAGATACATCTTGTCTCTTTTTCGTTAATTAAATACGAGTATATGTATTTTACCATCTCTTTTACGCATTATGAAGTATGAAGATAAGTGTTTGTCAACTATCAATAAATTGTAGGAGGTGTATGGTGTGAAGTATTTATTTCGCTCATTTTGTTAGAGTAAGACGTATCTTTACTTATATATCATTGGCGGTTCATACAACACAATCCTCACCAAATATCATTACTTCCGAGTATTCCATTTATTGTTTCCGAGTAAATTGGATGTGACGGACAGACACGGACAGAGACGGACATGACTTGACGAATATAAGGTTTTCGTTTTTTGCAATTTTGGCAACGGAACCCCAAAAACAGTTTGCTAAATTAGGAGACGGTTATGAATAAAGGGGTTATAATCTTCCATATCACTACATAATATAAAACAAAGTCGCATTCTCTTGTCCCTATATCCCTATTGTATGCTTCAATCTTTACACCTACGCAACGGATTTCGATGCGTTTTTTTTATCGATAGAGTGATTTAAGAAGAGAAGGTTTTAGGTAGACTATAAAACTTAAAATTATTTGAATAAAATAGTCTGCAAGTATAAAACCTGATAGGTTATCATTATAGGTCCATAAGAGATTGCCTAATCTAAAATCATAATGCCATGTTCATACCTACGTACAGATTAATAAAATTAGGACTCCAACTATTCAATATGTATTTAAGTATTTGTATGTATCTATTCTATATATTACATATTTTGTAGTTTAGTTCTCACACAAGCCTTGATGGAGTTTATCGTGGCACTAGGTTGATATGTGTAAGATGGTCACATGCTAAATATATTTATTTGTTCATATACTAATCGTCCAATAATAAAGAAATATATTTTTTTAAATTATGTTGTTATTATTCGAAACACGACAAAACATAGCTATATAAATATTTAATTATTTTTAGTGTTTCTTGTTATATCGGCAATATTTTAGGTAGGTACAATCATCAGCAGATATTGCTTAACGAGTAGGGTGTTCACAATGATCTCACTCACTCTAATAGTCGTGCATAGTTTATTTTGAAAACTCTGCCCGCTTAGCAATATCTGCTGCTGACTGTACATCATCTGAGAAAATTTCAACTAATTATCCATTAGATACATATTGGTGATAGACAGACAGATGGACAGACAGTGAAGTATGAAGATGCCCAGGATCGCCCAAAGAGGAGGAAAGGTAGGTACGGACCCTGGCAAAAGCCGGGATAACGATAGGTAGAAACAGAAGAATAGCCTTCATAATAATATTACAGAAACGTGATTAAACTTAATGTTTGTACAAGTTATTTTCCAGTCATCCTTGTCGCACACGCATATTGGCGCGACTGGTGCGAGCAAGAGGGGAAGAATAGTAGTAGTAGTTGCATTTCGATGCAAGTGCAAAAAAAAAAAAATTTTCCACGAGGATGAAAGTCAATCACCCGAGTTAAAAAGAAGTTTTTACACGTGTATCGAACGACTTTTCTCATAACAAGTGCCTTAAAAAGAGAAATTAACGTACGAGAAGCGTGCGCAAAATTTTACTTCTCCGCACTAGTTAGGAAAAGTAAGTTACGCAGTCAATAAAGCTAGCTCATATCACAATAATATAGGAGGCGGGGACTTGACGCTAGGTAGGTCGACTTGTGGAGGAATGCCCCATGATATTAGTATAATAAATATGTTGTTTGATAACAGCCTAAAACAAGCCATAATATTACCGCGAGTTTTTTTTTCATCGTTTGTTTTCAAATTGTTCCAGTAATATGGTTTCTAAACCAGAGCTACTTTACTTTTTATTTTAATTGCGAGAAATTAAAATATACTAATTATTCATAGGTACACAATAACACGATAATTTTAACTGTGACTCTGCTCGGTCTGAGACGCTCATTTTGAGAGGTTGCCGACAGTATGCAGCGCGCAGCGCCGTCTCACATGGTGATTGGTTGATTTGAAAAGGTAATGTCTTTGAGTGGACAGTTTGAATGAAATTATTTGAAAATATTACATGCGTAGCTAAAACTTTAGTATTGCTTTGTAAGTCTAATGACAGTAATGACTGTTGGAATATGTCAAGTGAAAAGTATATGGGTATTGTTATCTATTACATATTATAGATTGACAAGTTACACACCTATAACATACTGAATACTTTCGCTGTCCTGCAATATATGTGTACCTACACATAGTTATTTAAGCTACAGTTAGTCTCTAATACGACGACATTAGGTTCATATGATATGAATTCCATAATGAATTATACAACTCTAAAAGTAGTAAACACTCACTGAGTATTAGTTGCACAAATAATTGGGGTTTGATTGGTGGAATCTGATGTTTCAGGCTCGTGAGTTTGGTCGGTCTTAATATCCCGCCAAGCTGCTATCCTCCTGAAATTGTCACATTGGTGAATTTAATTTATTATACCTCCCTATCTGTTCTTTTTATTGAAATTAATAATAACTGACAAAGTTCGTGTCGCAATTGGCAATAGAATAAAGGTAATAATATGTATATCTACTACAGAATCATTTGAATCGTTACCTAACACAAAGATTAGCTGGCAAATTTAATGTGAGAGTAAAATGTGAGAGTGTCATAAATATAGAAGAAAAAATGTTCTAACTACTTTAAAAGCGGCTCGGGTATTCCGATAAACTCTTATCGCAGTACACGTGAGTACAGTTGTACTTATTAAATAGGTGTTTTAACTATTACGCTTCAAATTTTAAATTTTCGCTACGGCGAGATACTTACTATGTGGTGCCATGGTGAAGGAGTAACCCCGCTTCTACTCGACGCTTTTTCTTTTCCCCCCCAGATCAACGGTGTTTTCGGTACTCATTTTTATTCGTTCTGCCCATCGTTGTGGGCATGTTTATGATATCGATTTTATTCGAAACGAACACTTTTGCCTTGACTTGTGGAACAAAATTGCAAAATGTTGACTCATAGATGACATTGACTTTGCTGTGACAAATGAAGAAAATATTTTGTGACCACTTACCAAAAAGTATTTTACGCGTCCATTTAAATTAAAGTCGTCAGCCTCGGTAGCCGAGTTAGTTGTGACCCTATCTATGAAGCTGGAGGTTCCGGGTTCGAATCCCAGTGAAAGCATTATTTTGTGTATTTTTTTTATCACAAATATTTGTTCCTTGATCGTGGCTATCTATGTGTTTAAGTATCTGTATGTAGTTACATGATATGTATCATCGCTTATTTCTTATTACCCACAACACAAGCCTTAATTTAAGCTTAAGATGTCCCGATATATTTATTTGTTTATTATTATTATTAATTTATAGCCACTTATTTTATTTATTACCTCTCAGATATTAATTAGTACCTATTATATTAATGTGCTCCTTTCTTCCAAACTGTTGTACAAGTTACGCTAAATGAGAATTAAAGTGAGCATCATAGTTAGATACAAAAGTAGCTACCTAACTACCTACTGGCTGTAATTCATAAAAAATACTGACCGATATATTGTATTTTGAGATCCGACCTGGCGAATCGAGGGATAAAATTTTACCGGATATTTTATTTGATAAAAACAATAACAACATACCTATTTTATGAATTACGCTTACTTTTAATAATCCATCTATTGACCGAATATATTACTAATTAGTGAGGTTATTTAACTAGCAGTTTTAAAGTGACATCTGTGATGGATATGGTTAAACTTACCTTGTCATCTGCCTCCATGTTAGTTTTCATGGATAGTATTATTCACGCACATATACAAAGGCAAAGAGCGAAATTGTATCAATTTTCAAATTGATAATTCAGAAATACTATACCACTTTTTGGACTTTTTTTTACATACGCGCCATCTACGGGATACGTACAACTTACTATGAAGGTTCAAAATTATAAAAAGTCTACTAATTAACAGAGTTAATGTCGACAAATTTGTATGAAAATCGCACAGGGACATCCACCTTAATATTTTAACTTCATTCCAACACTTTACAGGATTCGTGGTCTGCGGATGACCACGAACCACGAACCCTGTAAAGTGTTCGAAACGTCGGAATGAAGTTACAATTAGTTAATATACGCGAGTTTATCCGTTTTCATAGTTTTATTTCATTAACAAGGTATTTAACCCGTTTACTGCAGCTATGGATGACCCTGGCGGACCGGCACCTGACCGCGCGGGGCATAGACTGGCCGGTCGCGGAGCGCGCGTGCTTCCGCGGCACTGCTCAACCCGATGACACCGAGCTTGGAGCGCAGATCATCAAAGTACGTACCATTCTTAGGACTCGCACCACACTAAACTTGAAATTAAATGAAATTTATTTATGACAAGCACGATGGACACAAATATAAGCACACAACAACAGCTTGCCACAAAAGGGTCACAACTCAGCATGTAGCAGCGCTGTTCTTCCGTTGTGACCCGCCAGGTACGTACACTGGCCGACGAGGCGACCACGCTGGCAAACAAGTAAACATAGGTACGGTTGGCTCTAATAATATGGATACGATTTTGATCCTTATGCTTTTGACATACGTTCCGAAATGTATACATATTATTAGACGTGACTGTACATAATTATAGACTTAAAAGTAAACTTAAGACATGCCAGTATATATAAAATAAAATAAAAAGTAAAAATAGAAAAATACACACGATGGCTGGCATCACACAACTTGATAGGCCAATAAACATTTCCCTGCAAATTACTATGAAACTTCATACAATACATTTGAGGAAACAATTTAACGTTCACAAACGGTTTGGTGCAACCCACCCTGTCCATGACGGTGACAAAAAATATATGATCCGGCTGACGATAAGAAGCTTTCTTGGAAGGTTACATATAGCTGCTTACAATTTCAGATGATATCCGCACTGCTGCCCCTAAGTACTTCGCATGACACGCACATAATTATATGCATATAGGATATCAGACGATTCGAAAATGCAATAAGCTTATACTTGAATAAAGAATAGTTTGACTTTGACTTTGACTAAGTAGGTATTATGTGCGTATGTACTCTTATTATAAATACGTATTTTTATCCCCACATTTGGTCGATGATTGGAGAAGCGTGAAGATAGTTAGTGTCAGGTACGATTCGGTAGTTTTGAACTTAAACGGAGGGCCAACGGTTATAATACGTATAATTTATGTAAAGACATATATCATGTTTACTTGGGGGCACGTTTAGTGCAATATGGATATATTAGCAAAAATGTCTGAAACATTCCTTTAACATCCTTTAGCAGGTGATATATTGTTTCGTGACGATAGTCACTAAAACTTGGTTTAAGACCTTCGACAAATAAACTCTTTGATGCCACGTCACATCAAATTAAGTCACCAAACGCCGACAGTAAATAAAGCGATAAAACTCTCGTAAAACCGTTTATTTGTTGAGGAATGACAATTCGTAGGGAAATTGCACTAGGACGTTTACAGTTTATCAATATTATTTAAATGCGGCCGAGGGTGCAATAGACTAAGAGCATCTCATTTGAGTATAATAAATTTTATAAACGAGATGTATGCATATATTATGTCGTATGCAATGCAACCCATATACAATTGTAGAGACTTATTTGTATGTTCGAACATAAAGCAAAAGGAGTGGCTACATTTGTAATGCTGGAGATTCCTAGAGAAAAACTACTAAAATGTGTTAGCTGCTAAGAGCCACTGTCAATATAAAAGTCTTCATATGATATTATTATTATACCATTACTCCGCTACCAAACTTCATTTCTCAGAAGTATCGATAAGGCTTCTCTTTCGTTTTCGTAAAGTTCGTTTCGTAAGAACTTCTCTTTTGTGACTTTTCTGTTCCGGTCTAGGTTGCCAGTGTGAATATTTTATAAAAGATAGTTTAACGAAACTACCTATGTGTTTTCTAACAGCATGTACCTGTACTATTTCTATGTAAATTTGACAGTTCTACTTCTATAATTCAGTGTTTTTAATGTATTGTAGAGACTCACGGATCCCACAGTCAATTTGTTCAAACAGTTTTGTGGGACAAAGTATTTAGTTTTAAGTTGTAACCCTGTATCTTACAGAACAAAATAAACAATAAATAATACATTTTGATAGTGTTCACTTCAACCATTTTGAGTCTTACATGTTTGAGAAAACCACCTATCTACTTTTTTTTTGTTGCGGAGTGGGGAATGCATTTGCGCATCGTCCCTTCGGCCGCGGGAAGGCGCTTATGGAGGGGTTTGTGGGAGGACTCATCTCCACTTCCCCCCTCTCTTAGTGAGAGGAGGAGAGCCCAGCCCTACCCACTAAGCCCCACTCCGGCGTTTTGTCCACTTTTCCGTTAACGACGGCGACATGGAATTGCGAGCATGTCACCATGTCGCCCTCCGGAAGCCACCTATCTATTCAATACACACATTCATTTTTAAAAAAGATTGAACTTCGAAGTAGGTTCAGCTTACTCTTAGCCTAGAAGGGTGGTAATAAAATACAATTTTCTTAATAGGATTTGCACCGGACGGGCTGCTCGCTTTTCTGTGGAACGGAAGGCCGGGAGAACCAAGCAATGCTACGCAGAGTTCTGTTGGCCTATGCAAGGTAATTTTATCGTTATCTATTTTGTTTGCTTTCCTCGTTTCAACTATTTTTTCATTGTTTAGAATTGTAGATATTGCTTAGAGTTGAAACTTTCCGGATTAAATCCCGTTTCTTTCCAAATAGCTTGTTTTTTCCGGATTTTTTTGAAAAAATTAATGAAATTTTCCTTTTTTAATTTTCAACTCTAAACCAAGGTGAATTAGATCTAATTTTCACTTATACCTGGAGAACGCGATGTCAACGAGGAAAAATCAATTGAAACAGATGGAAAGGAGTGACAGTGGCAGTGACATTGATTATTTCTGTAAAAACCCGAATTAACGAAATTTTCATACATTCCCGAAAAAACAATTTGATTTTTTCCGACATTTTCAACGCTAAAATATTGCTACACCAGCTGTAACTTAGCTAAGTAATAAATAGTAAACAATGTAGGAAACACAATTATGTTTGGGATTATTGCCACAACTCTTTGACATCTTGGTCGCCTCGAGACGTGACAATGACAACACAGTGGCTTATGGTACAGTCAAAAGCAAAATAAGGTGTAGATAAAAATACTCAAAAATATAGCTCCGTGCACCTTAATCCCGTGTAATATGAACATCTTTCGATACATATTTTTGCACTTGACTGTACTCTCACATTGGATTTTATAATATATCTGTTACATAAAGTTATAAAGCGTGGTGTAACAAGGACAAGAATAAACAATACTGTAATATCAGAGATAGTTGATGTTTTATAACATTTTATAGCTCCAGCGTGGGAGCACTATTAAAATGAACTTTCCTTTTACGTGGCAAAGTTGCAATTGACTTAAGAGATCCGTGGCAGTGAAGGGGTTAAAGGTGATCTCGCATATTCACTTGGTGTACAAAATGGTATCGACACTTTTTTACGCATTTTTGGATTGAGGATTTATTGACATAATTTTGTTTTGCAGGTGGAATAAAGATGTCGGCTATTGCCAAGGTTTCAACATGTTAGCAGCTATCATTTTAGAAGTTATGGACAAATCAGAGTCAGAATCTTTGAAGGTAAGCTGAATTGGCGTACCGTTCAATTGTTTTCTCTACGTTTTTATGAAACTTCCAATTGAACAATTTAATGGAATTGACTATAGTTAGATTATCTCCTAAGAGTTAGTCTCTAATACGCATAACACAACACAACAGCCTATGTCAGTCCCCTGCTGGACGTAGGCCTTAACTATGTGTATAGACGCATTAGGAGGTAAATTCCCATAATCGTCACGCTGGGCAAGCGGATTGGCGATCGCAGTATTGTGTCCACTCTGACATCTATTATATATTCATATTCATATTCATATTCATATTCATTTATTCATAAAATTAAAAATTTTACATGTCATAAATAATAAAATAAAATTAGGATGTCAATTAATTTACAGTTTACATTAAAATAATCTATTCAACATTAAAAATTAAAATAAAAAAGAAATTATACATTAAATTACATCAAATGAAATCGAATTAAATTAAATTAAATTAAATTATAATTTTCATATTCATGCATGTCATAAAATGCTTGATCAGTAAGCCATTTTCTTAATTTTTTATTAAATGCTATGTCATCTGTGATTATTTTTAAACTGTCGGGTAGTTTATTATAGACACCTGGCCCTGCAACAGATATAGTTTTTCCTGACTTTGCAAGTCGGCAACATGTCGTGGCTAGCATATTTTTATTTTTCTCTGCAATGCGTATGCTATTAAAGGTTTTTGTTGGGAATTGTTGCATATTATTCCTTACGTATTTAATTGTGTAGTACAGGTATTGTGATGTGAGTGTCATAATGTTGTTATGTGTGAAGAGTTGCTTGGCTGGGGTTCCGTGTGGAACATATGAGATGATACGCACTGCGCGCTTCTGAAGCAGGAACACACGCTGCCATTCCGCTGCTGTGGCCCAGAATTCGATACCGTAACACATCACTGAGTGAAACAATGAGAAGTAACACGACCTCAGCTGCTGACGAGGCAAGATACGAGCTAACCTACTCAACGCAAAGCATGCGCCTGATAACTTGCCACATACCACATCGATGTGTATATCCCATTTCAGGGCAGAATCCAAGGTCACGCCTAGGAACCTGGTGGAATTGACCAGAGGCAGAAAATCATCGTCAACGCTAACATTGAGTGGACGTGGAGGTCTACCACCAAGGATTATATGCATCACCTGCGTTTTCTGTAAATTTAAAACTAAACCGTTTGCAGAAAACCAACCCTGCAGCCTGGAAACCTCGGATGCGATTTTGTTTTCAAGCGACGCAATTGATTTCGCTGTTATGATAACACTGGCATCATCTGCAAACATGAACATTTCGCCATTTACCATCTTAGGAAGTTCGTTTACCTGGATCAGGAAACACAAATTAGCCAAAGATGAACCCTGCGGCACGCCGATATCAATGCTGCCGCTGTCTGATACAGTTGTCCCACTGTTTATCGCTACGCTTTGGTGCCGCTGACGCAAGAAATCCAGCATTAGTTTAAGACTAGGACCGCGGATGCCAATATGTTGGAACTTTTTCTCTAGTACGCTGTGATTGCAGAGATCAAATGCACGCGTCATATCACACAATAATATTGCTACATGACATTGATTCTCTTTTGATGACATTATGTTGTGTATTGTATGACGAATAACGTCAATACATGATTTGTTTCGCCTATAGGCATATTGTCTGTTACTTAACAAGTTATATTTTTCTAAAAACGTTCTTAGCCGAGTTGCTAAACCATATTCGAATAGTTTGGCTATTGTAGGTATAATACTAATAGGCCTATAGCTTTGCAGGTTATCTTTACTGCCTTTGCCTTTATAAATAGGTACTACTTTTATGTTTTTTAATATACAAGGGTATGTTCCTGTTTTTATTAAATAATTGAAAATATAAACTAAGTGGGGCAACAAGGTCGGCAGTGTAATTTTAATTAGTTTGGTAGATATATTATATATGTCACAAGTATTTTTACACTCCACTCCTTTGGTAGCTATGTCATATAATTCTGCTTCTGTAAATAATTTAAATCTCAAAGATACATCGCTCGGGTTGGTAGTCTGGCTTAGAAGTAGGTAGGCAGCGTTCGGGTCGGCAGTGGGAGCGCGCACCGTCTCAGCTGCACTTAGAAAAAACTTGTTGATTTCATTAGCGAGGCGGTCGCTCGAGTTATATAACCTACCGGTCTCATCCCTTAACATATTTAAGATTTGTTGATGTTTCATAGGCTTCCTACCAGTGTATCCATTTACTATTTGCCATAGTGTTTTTTGCGAATTGGAAGAACATTTTAACAAGTTTCCGTAATAGGTTTTTTCTGCATTTGATAAGGATGTTTCAAGTGTTAACGACTGTGATAAAATGATTGGGCAGAAAAGTTGTTTATCGGGCGAGTTCTCGCAGTTACGAAGTAGTTGCATGAGTAATTGTTTTTGTGCAAGGATTTTGTCAGTGACCCACGGACAAGTTCGCTTACTAGATATGTTTTTGTCTTTTTTATACGGGAAACAAGTACTGCAAGCATTATTTAAAATGTTTATTATTGACGTTAAAAGTGCTATAGGGTTATGTTCGTGCTTTGTTATGACACATGGCCAGTCCACTGAGTAAAAAGTATTCATAAAATTGTGAAAGTTGTGTTTTGAAAAATTACGTGAAACTTCGCTATTTTCCGGGAAGGATTGTGAGTGTATAGTTATCCTTTGTGCGTAATGGTCAGATATATATGTAGGGACAATGTTTGTGTTAATAACTTGAGAGTGTGTTAAGTTATTTGTGTAAACATGGTCAAGACATGTTGCCGACGAACCTATTTGCCGAGTTGGGTGAGTAATTAGTTGTATAAATGAATAGGAACCAATTAAATCAATCAGAGCACGTCTTTGAGGAGAGTCGATCAGGTAGTCTATATTAAAATCACCTGTTACAATTACTAATTTGTCTTCATTGACTAATTTTAGAAACAATTTTTCAAATGTATTTAAAAATAATTGGAAACTACTTAAATTAGAATGGTAGATACAAATTACAATTAAATTTAAATGTGTCATTTCGATGCATGATATTTCGCAACTATGTTCTATGGACATGGTACAAATATCAGTTCTTTCCTTGAATGGTATATTTTGTCTTACATAGATGGCCGTGCCGTGGGGTGACCGGCTTGCGAATAGTCCCCCACCATATCATCCCGTGGTTGCAGTAAGAGCCTGCTAAGGGAATAAATACCGGAAGATGGGCAGCAGCATCTTCCGCAGAGTAACAAGTAACAAACTGCGCGCGCCAACCCGCCTGCCAAGCGTGGCGCGTATGGCAACCCCCCCCCCCCATGAAATGAACAAAACACAACCTAGGCCCCTAGTGCCCGGCAGTCCTGCTCTTCCTGGCTACGGTAGCGGCCAGAGAAACAGGGCAAGGGGTGCTAAGAATCACCGGCACCTATCCGGCTACCCACCCCCACGACGATTGGCCCTGGTAACACACAATATCCGCACTATGAGGGCTGACGAAAAGATTTACGAGCTGGAAGAGGAACTGAGCAAGTTACACTGGGACATAGTCGGGCTATGCGAAGTCCGTAGAGAAGGGGAGGACACCGTAACCCTGAAGTCCGGTAACTTGCTCTACCACCGGGAGGGCGACCAACAGTCCCAAGGTGGTGTCGGGTTTCTCGTCCACAGGTCCCTCGTAAACAACATAATAACCATCGAAAGTGTGTCGAGCAGGGTGGTATACCTGGTACTCAGAATATCCAAAAGATATTCGCTGAAGGTCATTCAGGTATATGCACCGACCTCGTCACACTCCGATGATGAAGTAGAAGTTATGTATGAGGACATAAGTAAGGCCATACATACTTCTAAAACCTACTTCACTGTTGTTATGGGGGACTTCAATGCAAAGTTGGGCAAGAAAAGCGGTGATGAGTTGAGAGTGGGGCAATTTGGCTATGGACAACGGAACCATAGGGGACAGAGGCTGGCCGACTTTTTGGAGAAAGAGGGACTCTTTATGATGAACTCTTTCTTCCAGAAGCCGCCTCAAAGGAAATGGACCTGGTTGAGTCCCGATGGTTCCACGAGAAATGAGATAGACTTCATCATGACCGACAGGAAACGTATATTCAGTGATGTGTCTGTGATCAACAGGGTGAAAACCGGTAGCGATCATCGAATCGTCAGGGGCTCACTGAATATCAATGTTAAACTTGAAAGGTCCAGCCTGATGAAGTCTACGCTCCGTCCCACTCGAGCCCATATCCAAAACCCCGAAAGCTTTCAACTTGAGCTCTCTAACCGCTTTGCTTGCCTTGAGGACTTGGCATCAGTGGACGAGATCAACGACGGGCTAGTACAAACTGTCCATATGGTAGGGTCTAAATTTTTTAGACCACGCCGTAAAGATAGACCTCAAAAACTGACCGTTCAAACTTTAAACCTCATGGCTGAACGACGCTCGCTACAGCTGCAATCTTCGCATGACGCGGAGTCATATAGGCAGCTCAATAGACGCATATCCAAGTCCTTGCGACATGACGTGCGTCTCTTTAATACTAACCGTGTTAAAGAGACAATCGAGCGAAACCAAGGCTCCAAAGTGTTCGCAAAGGACAAGTCTATTGGGCAAAGCCAGCTGACAAAGCTGAAACGGGGAGATGGCAGCATAGCGTCAACAAAAGCAGAGGTTTTAGGTGAGATCGAGAGGTTCTATGGACAGTTATATACTTCGGTCGCAAAGCCCGTTGACAGTTTGGTAGGAGATCCAAGAGCCAAGCTGTCCCGACACTACACCGAGGATATCCCGGACATCAGTCTGTACGAGATTAGGATGGCCCTGAAGCAGCTTAAAAACAACAAGGCGCCGGGCGATGACGGAATCACTTCAGAGCTTCTGAGAGCGGGTGGAACACCGGTTCTTAAAGTCCTCCAGAAGCTCTTTAATTCCGTCTTGTCCGAGGGCAAAACGCCTGAAGCATGGAACCGAGGCGAGGTGGTGCTGTTTTTCAAAAAAGGTGATAACAGCCTTTTGAAGAACTATAGACCCATCACGCTTCTGAGTCATGTTTATAAACTGTTTTCAAGGGTCATCACGAACCGTCTCGAATACAGACTTGATGACTTCCAGCCTCCCGAACAAGCTGGATTCCGAAAAGGCTATAGTACCATAGACCACATACATACGCTGCGACAAGTTATACAGAAGACCGAGGAGTATAACTTGCCATTATGCTTAGCGTTTGTGGACTATGAAAAAGCCTTCGATTCGGTAGAAATATGGGCAGTGCTTGAGTCTCTTCAGCGATGCCACATTGACTATCGGTACATCGAAGTGTTGAAGTGTTTGTATAGCAACGCCACAATGTCGGTCCGAGTACAGGAGCAGACTACGAAGGCTATTCCGTTGCGAAGAGGCGTAAGGCAGGGAGATGTTATATCTCCGAAACTGTTTACTGCCGCAATGGAAGATGCCTTTAAGCTCCTGGAATGGCAAGGACTTGGCATCAATGTGAACGGCGAAAACATCACTCACCTTCGGTTTGCCGACGATATCGTAGTCATGGCAGAGTCGATGGAGGAACTCAGCAAAATGCTCAATGACCTTAACCGAGTTTCTCAACGGGTGGGCTTGAAAATGAACATGGATAAGACGAAAGTTATGTCAAATGCCAATGTTGTGCTCACCCCGGTTTCTGTTGAAAACTCGGTACTCGAAGTTGTTGACTCGTACATCTACCTAGGACAAGTAGTCCAATTAGGTAGGTCCAACTTCGAGAAAGAGGTCAACCGCCGAATCCAACTCGGTTGGGCAGCGTTCGGGAAACTACGCGATGTCTTTTCGTCCGACATACCTCAGTGCCTTAAGACGAAAGTCTACAATCAATGTGTGTTACCAGTGATGACTTACGGCGCCGAAACGTGGTCCTTCACCATCGGCCTCATCTCTAAACTCAGAGTCGCTCAAAGAGCTATGGAGAGGGCTATGCTCGGAGTTTCTCTGCGTGATCGAATCAGAAATGAGGAGATCCGTAGGCGAACTAAAGTTACTGACATAGCCCTCCGGATTAGTAAGCTGAAGTGGCAATGGGCAGGCCACATTGCACGCAGAGCAGATGGTCGATGGGGTCGAAAAGTACTCGAGTGGAGACCACGGCTAGGCAAACGCAGCGTAGGACGTCCACCCACAAGATGGACAGACGACCTTATGAAGGTCGCCGGGACACGCTGGATGCAGGTCGCATCTAACCGGTACATGTGGAGGTCCAGAGGGGAGGCCTATGTTCAGCAGTGGACGTCTTATGGCTGAGATGATGATGATGATGATGAGATGGCAGAACCTCCATGCGCCATTGACTGTCTACAAAAATAGGATGCCAATTGAAATGACGTAAAAGTTACATTTTTAATTTCAAATACTTTTAGCCAGTGTTCCGTTAAGCACAAGATGTCACACAGTAGTTCGCTAGCTAAAAGTAATTCTAGTGTTTGTGTCTTACTACATAAACTTCGAATGTTTTGGTGGCAAATTGATAGCAACTGTTTACTTATCACCGTCTGGTTCTTGGGAGCCGATGACATTTTCTGAATCCCTGCTTCGTAATCGTTGAGATAGAAAGGGCCTCCATTTGTTAATAGTAACATCAATAGGCCATACTGCGGGGTCCATAAAAACCTCAAACACTGACCCTGGGATGCCAATTTTATACGATTTATAGTCGACTCGCTTGGACTTTATTTGATCGACTGTGTAGTTCGCATTTTTAATCGTCTTTAGGTGATCGATTATGCTCTCTGGTGTAGAAGTAACACTGAAAAAACATCCATGCATATATCGCATTATACCTACTTCATTTAGGTTGGTGTTAGTTGCTGTACCTTTTAAAAGTCTGTTGGAGTGCCTTTCGGTTCGTTCATTTTGCGTAGATTTTGACCGTATGTTTGCGAATTTCTTATCTTCTGAGCTTTTATCTGTTTGAATTTTTTCTAACGGCGATGTTACCCTGTCAGTTTGGAGAGTCACCGCAGTCGGTGTCATGGCTGACGGACGTTCGCTGTCGCTGGTTGGTGTAGCGCTGCGCTGCACTTCTCCTAGAGCTCTTCCCGCGCCGCTATTGGCGTGCTGTTTTGCTACCGAACGCGTATAGGCGCGCCGGGCTGGCGGAGTCTTATCAGCAGGCTTTTGAGATTTCAAAGTTTCAAGCTTCGTAATTTGGTCGGACAGCTGCTCGATCATCCTTAGTTGATCCGCTAGTTTTGTAGCTAATTCTTGAGCTAATTTCGCGGTCTTAGAGTGATCACTTTTCACTGACACCAATGTTTCTTTGATTTTTTTCAAAATTAAATCACTTTGAGCGTTATTCATTTTAATTTATATTTTTATTACGTTGAGAATCGATAGATAGGTGTTAACCCGTGAATGACAGATGACAGATATATCTCCTTTCCTATTGAATTTATATATCGTCGCTTAGTACCTGCATCACAAGCCTTAATTGAGCTTACCGTGGGACTAGGTCGATTTGTGTAAGATGTCCCAAGATATTTATTTACGTCCTAGGTAATGATATACTTGGTGGAGGCAGTTCTTCCCGAGGGCTACTTCGCAGACGATCTCCGAGGCCTGTCGGCAGACATGGCAGCCTTTCGAGATCTGCTGCGGCTGCGCTTGCCTCGCCTCGCCAACCATATGGACCACTTGCAAAGGATATCTGACGGTACGTTTAGAAGAATTGTAGATATTGCTTAGAGTTGAAACTTTCCGGATTAAATCCCGTTTCTTTCCAAATAGCTTGTTTTTTCCGGATTTTTTTGAAAAAATTAATGAAATTTTCCTTTTTTAATTTTCAACTCTAAACCAAGGTGAATTAGATCTAATTTTCACTTATACCTGGAGAACGCGATGTCAACGAGGAAAAATCAATTGAAACAGATGGAAAGGAGTGACAGTGGCAGTGACATTGATTATTTCTGTAAAAACCCGAATTAACGAAATTTTCATACATTCCCGAAAAAACAATTTGATTTTTTCCGACATTTTCAACGCTAAAATATTGCTTGATCTGCTGCGGCTGCGCTTGCCTCGCCTCGCCAACCATATGGACCACTTGCAAAGGATATCTGACGGTACGTTTAGAAGACAAATGGGTCAAACTCAAAATCATGTTATATGTCTTTCCAGTGGACATTGTAAAAGTGGCTATGAGAGTTAATTTTCTTATTAAACCCTTATTGTCATTTAAAAGCACTCCTTTCCTATTGAATTTTATGATAAAAATCACACTCCCACCAGTTGCTTATTGGCCACAGGAAAGAGGGGCTCTACAGTTCAGCTGAACACGCACTTTTTCTTTCCTGTGATCGATAGTTAACAGCGTGTGGACAGGAAGTAATGATTTTTATCTCACAACGCAATGAAAAAGGAGTACCTAATGAAGATAAGGCTTTTATAAGAAAATCAAACTTTACAGACCTTAACTTTTAGATTGTTCACCGGAAAGATTTCGAATATGGGTTTGCGTTTGACCCAAATAGTTAATTAAGCAGCTACTACTGAGCCGAAAGATGTCCACTGCTGAACATAAGCCTCCCCCAAAGATTGCCACAATAACCGGTCCTGCGCCACCCGCATGTAGCGGACTCCTGCGACCTTCACCAGACGACGTCATCAGTCTACCTAGTGGGGGGGGGGGGGGCTGCCCACGCTGCGCCTTCCCTTCCGGTACGCGGCCGCCACACGAGAACCTTTCCGTTCCTTAATATTATATATTTTTATATATTACATTCGAGAACTTCTGACAGTTACAGAAATTATCTTGTATAATCGTGCTATTTTCGGATCCAGATATTTTTGCCATTTTGCCGATATTAGGCAGGCAATTTGTAAAAATTAAATCCTTTAGATATATTTATAAAAGTATATACATTTGTAAAAAATAGATTTCAATTTGTACTCTACTGAACCTGTATATCACCACGAATCGTATCTATAGATGCCTCTGGGAATTGAGAGGTTAATATCGAAACTTTAGTGATTCTTGTAGTCTTTGTTAGAAATGATCCGTCATTAATGATTAAACTTTAAAAAAATACACTTATGACTGCATACTTATTTTAGGTGGTGGCGTAGAACCCCCGTTGCCCGATGTCTTCACAATGCAATGGTTCCTCACCTTGTACGCCACATGGCTCCCTCGAGAATCCCTCTTAAGAATATGGGACCTCATCTTACTGGATGGCAACGAAGTCTTGCTTCTAACTGCCCTGGCGATTTGGGATATGCTCCAAGAGTAAGTATGACACAACACTGGCATAGGTATTTAATACATTGAACAAACCAAATTCACAATTCAATACAAATTCTTATATCTCTCCATCTCATATTATCTCTCTTCTCCATTAAATTATCATCATCTCTTTCACTTGTTGTCGTAAACGCAACATTATCTACTCACTGCAGACAATAGAGGAGGCTCTACATACAGCAAATCACGCCTCGTGAAAATGCTGTATATTTAACTGTGTAAATTGTATCTAGTAGGGACCTAACACGGCACTTCATGATATGAAAACGGAAGGACCTTTGCTCTTACGTTTTCGACCTTGCTTTTCACTTACTGACCCAGGACTCTTAGGAGTACTAATAGAACAATGATGAAAGTGCTAGCACAGAACATACACTGACGCAACAATTATTTACTGACAAATCAAAGAAAGCTAAATAGGTAGACTCTTATATGTTCCACAGTCGCATACTCTCTGCGCGTTCAGCCGACGAGTTCTACAGTTGCATGGGCGGCGGCGCCGGCGCCGTGTGGGAGGCAGGGGAGGCGCTAGTGGCCAGGGTGGTGGCATTCGGCTCCGTTCCCGAGCTCCCCCGGCTACGCAGTCTCCATAGGTACAGGGTGACTCCACCAGCACCGCCGGTAGCAGCGTGCCAACCTCCTCTACATTCAGCGGTAATTCTTTTCGATTTTTGCACTAAGGAGTCAAATTAATTTATTCAAATTTAATCTTAGTTTTTAACGCTACCTTGGGTATTACAAATTCTAAATTCAGACATATCAAAGAAAAGTCACGAATGGCCGAGTATTTGGATTCGGATTTCTATTCGGAATTTATACAATATACACCGTTCTATTTTAAAATAACCAATTTTCCAATAAGCTAATATAACAATAAGCAGTGTCATCAGAGAACTTTGAAGGAGTAACGTAACAGGCCTGAAGTATATGTGTATACATAGAATAAGCAGTTTACTTAAAGAATAATATAATACTTGATTACATGTTTATAATTCAGATGCAATCGATGACGAAGAGAGGACTTCGCCTGTTCTATTCAGAAGATGAAGGTGATTCGAGCGATGACGGGAATAGAATGGCGTTAGCAACGGTAGTCCTTATTATTAATTATTAAATAAAATACCGTTTATAAATATTATATGTCATAAACCGTTCTTATTTATGTTTTGTTTGTAGATGAAATTATAATTATTCCTTTGTAGGTAATTCCAAGACGAGAAGACCGGTTGGGTGCTGGAGACAGACTATCCTTAGATATCGGTGCTCTTAAAAGGCAGTACGCAAGATTGCGGGAGCGGCAAAGACAAGCTCATGTCATCCTAGCAGCAGCTTGTGCCAGACATGCCGCAGGTATTTAGAGCTTTCATCCTTCGCTCACATCATGAAATACGTTACAATCGTGTTCATTTTACTACATTTCTTATTTTTTAATTACAGTTGGAGTGCCCACTTCACCTACGTCGCTCACGGTCAATAACCTTCTATTAGGTAAAAGCGCGATTGTAAGCTCCCGGGGTAGAAGACTTGGCCCGCCGCCAGGCGCCGTGCCCCCATCGCGTCAAGCACCTGCTTCGAAAGAAAAGACCTCTCCTCGAGCCCATTCTAACGAAACTATTAGTTGGAACGAAGAAAAAAGCCGTAAATCACTGAGCCGGCGTAATTCTGTCAAGTGGAAAGATATTAAGAAAGATAAGACTGTAGAAAAAGGTAGAAAGGCATCTATTGATTTTGATGAAGCTGGTGACGGGATCATAGTTTCGGAGCGTGAAGCAGATGAAATGATAGCTTCGTTGAGGTCACGCAGTTCTAGTGAAAGTTCGTCATATTCTTCACATTCAGCATCCAGTACTGACACCAGCCTGTGTGATGACAATGAAAGAGGTAGTGACTCAGAACCAGAAATACAAGATGACAATAAAGTAAAAACCAAAGGTAGTTCAAAAGAATCAAAACGCTCATCGTCATCCCTCTCAAAAGATAAACTTTTGTCACACTCGCCCACTTTAAAAGAGTCAACTTTATCTCCTAGTTGCTTCTCAAAAGATACAAAGTATGATATATCGCCTAGTATTAAGGAATCACAAACTTCTCCATGTATGCTTAAAGAAAACACCACATTTCATCTGTCACCCATCCCACCCACGAAAGAATCAGAAACTTCACCAAGTACGTTTACTAAAAACAAAGATTATCTGCACTCTCCTATTTTAAGCGACACCAGAATTTCCCCCGTTACTAAATCAAAAAACAAAAATTATGCCCTGTCACCTATCATAAGAGAATCTAAAAACACTCCATCTAATGAAAAAAGTCAAATATTGTCCACAGAAATTCAAGTCAATATATCTGATTACCTACATTCTGCAGCTGGTGAACCATTAAGAAATTACATCGATGGGTTTGATAGTAAACGAAGCGATAATTTGTTAGCTTGCGCCGAAGTAGATAATTACAAAGGTTTAAGTCCCTACAAAAGTAAATCTCCATATTCTGACCATGGTCCCGAGAAAGGCGAAGTCTTAATGAGGCTGAAGTCTGAAGAATATACAAGAAGTACTGATTCAATTCGATCATCGAAGCCACCTAAAAACTTGACGGACCTCAGCCCTATCGATTTGTCTCCGTGTAATTTTGAACCGGGCTATAAGTCTCCCTATACTTACGATTTTGAAAGTAACTTTAAGCGACCCTCTACTTCTAAATTAGATGTAAGTGTTAGGCCTCCAGATATTATTGACAGTTTGACAATGTATCCAAATTTTGTGCCTGATATAGATCTAACTGAAAAAAATGTATCCGATATTGATAGTCCACCAAGAAGCCCCGGGGCTGAAAGTATAGTTGTGAGTGAAGATGAACCTCCGATACCACTGAGAATCGATAAATACTTTGAACATAGTCCTGAGTTTTTTGGAGCTCGTGTTACGGATGCTAATAATTCTGAAATACCAAATCGTAGAGCTACTAAGAGGTTATCACGTGTACCGAAGAAACCCGACTCGTTGACATTGCAAAGTAACCATAATGATAAAATTTTGCAAAGTGAAGTTGAAAGAGCATCATCATTGCCGCAAAGTCATAGTTTTTCAAAGAAAGACAGTGTCAGTCCTGACATAAATAATCAAAACAAGATGAATATTAGCACTATTTCATATGAAGAGCATAGTAAACTTCAAAACACAACACAAGATAGTTTAGAAAAAACTCCTGATGCTAAAACATATTCTCCCAAAGATTATGTTCTCAGATCAGGTCGCAAAAACAGCGAAAGAGCCCTACAAATTATTCAAGAAAATTCAAAAATATTAAGTAGAATTTTAACGAAACAAAATGTGGCTGATATTGCAACAAAAACAAATGAAACTAAAAGCGCAGAAAACCTGGCTGATGTTGTCAAACCCATTAGCTTTGACATTGATAAGACCGTAGAAACAAATTTTACTGATTGCTCTTTTCTGAAGGAGTCGACGTCAGATTCTTTAATTGTTCATAGAAAGAAAAATGTTGACAGCGACGTCAATGAAAAAAATGATTATGTTAGGATTAGACCTATATCTATAGACGACCCATTTTCATTAGAAATACGTGAAGGTATTGCTCGTAATCCAGAATTCACAATGAAATGTATTAAATCGCCTAGCAGTGAATGTTTAGGAAATAAAACTGATCGTTACGGTTGGGAGAATAAAGGTTTTCTAGTAAAATGCGATTTTAAAAACCTATTAAATAAGCCCGAAAAATATGAGTTCGATTACACTGACACTAGAAAGACTCCAGAATCTACAGTAATGCTTGACGTATCAAACGCTGAACCTAAACGTAGTTCAATATCTGAGTGGGCTCAAAATTCCGGGCCAGGAGAGTCAAAAGCTTTTGGAACATTACCATCATCGTCAGAAATAAAAGATTCGTCAACGTACGAACGCCGATTTATGTCTAATGACTACAACTATCCACTTTCCAGCAAATACAACGACTTCGTTTTATCGAAAGCCAGCGATATTTGCAGCAAGACGGTCGGCCAGGGGCCGAAAATTTGCGATAGTTTAATAAAGACTGACAACAGCCAAGTAAGCGAGTTCGCTAACGTAGTGACTTCTTCTATTAGTTTCACATACGAACCTTCAGCTGATGATGATTCTCCTTGTGGTGCAAAAAGTAATTCGAGTGATACGTTGTGTCAAATAACTTCACTGGACCAGGTGTCCACTCCCATTTCACCAAAGATCTTTCCAAATAGAGAAACTCCTACTAATCCTAAGGATTATTTTGAAAAGAGTGACAAGTTCAAATTGGAATCGGATGACACTTGCAGTGCGATAACGTCTCTAATCGAGACTGATACTTTATCATCATTGTCATACCCCAGGAGCCCGTCTACTGGGTCGTATCACCCGTTTCCTACTCGGCCAGCTATGCGGATGCCCAAAGAACTCGGAGTTCGACTAGGCATGTATCCTAAGGATACAGTTAATTCACCCCCGAAATAATTAAAAAATAAAGTTAAAATAATAAGTTAATATGAATGAAAAATAATGTACTTATTGTCGTTCTATTCGTATTACATTTCATTGCCTTGTACTGATATTTGAGAATAATATTGTGTTTTGAATGGTTTTCCGTTTTAGATTATACAATTTATATGTTTGTAATACATTCAATAAGTATATATAAAGTATTATTAATGTATGATTTGATAATTATTAGAATATACATAGTTTATGAATAATTTATTGAAGGTAGATGTTCTCGGATGACATCGTGTGATGTTTTGAATCGAGCTCCTCTACGTTGTGCACATAGTTAATAGGTACCTAGCTCCTCTGATCATTTTAGGTCAGGAACTGATTATTTGCCGGTAATTAATAAGAGCACATAACTACACAAACATTGATTATCTACATAAGAAGGGCTTCGCTTATATTATTACGTATGAGCGTCAGGAATCTGTTATAATGAACATAGGTTGTAGCAGTAAGCCGTTCACCTATTTGAGCTAGAAACAAAACAAACTCGTTGCCTTGACTCTATTTTAATGTTACGTATTATAAAGTAATAAATAATCCTTTGCAATATGAAATATTTGTAAGATGATAAATTAGATAGATTACTTGTTCAAAGTCAATGGAATTCTAAGGCAATTAAAATTGTTTATACCGCTATAGAGTGAGGTCCTGTCATTGCAGAGTAAGAGTTTTGTTGTTAGAGGGAAATATTTATTCTACAGCAATATTGACAAAATATACATATTATTATGCGAGCTTGTCTTTGTTTTAATCTTAGAATTAAATTATTATAATAAATGTATCATCAAAAGTCGTCGAGAACCGGTGGACACGTACATACGAGATGCTTGTCACCGTACATGTCGTCGATTCGGCCCACGGTTGGCCAGATCTTCGTCTCGCCTTTCACGAACGGCTGGAAAAAAATCAAAGTATTAATTTCATGTCCACCAACCAAACTAACCTATCCAACTCCAACAGCCTCCCCGTGTTTATCTCTAGCCGCCAACTTACTAAAAAGCGTATACTTAATGGAATGTATACTATTTCATTGTTAGATTACAGAAGTAGATGAAGTTTTGTTTTGTATCGTTTAATTTTTGAAACTAAAAAAGCTATAAGTATATTGTGTCACTGTTGATAATGGACGTAATTATGCAAAAGGGAACCAACCCACATGAATTTTTCATTCTAATTAACACTTTAAATCACAAGAAACAAAGTCAATCTTTAAAATGACAGATTGGTGTGGATTAGTTCCCTTTTGCATAATTACGTCCGATTAATTATTTTATTGGAAATTATTCTTTAATGGTGGACGGGTGGAGGCTATGTCAATTTTGCAAAACTTGAGCTACCTATTGAATTGGCATAGTGCATTTGAAAGGATCTGTAAAATTTATAGAATCGGGCAGCCTGACACCATACTTTCACTTTTTTCGACACATTTTTCTTTACGCAAGTCAATGTTAGGAACGGACATCATTAAAGTATGCTAGGTAATAATGCTAATAATACCTGATTATCATATACTTACAGCAGGAAATGCGGCTTGCGTTCTGCTGTAAGGCCTGTTCCAGTCTTCAGATATCACAGTTTCTTGAGTGTGAGGCGCCATCTACAAATGATGTTTACGAGCATTAGAACTATAAAAGAAGTCAAAATACGAACACGACCTCCGTGAAAAAGATAAAACAAGTGTTTGTATCGGCCGCAGTGATTGAAAATGCCGAAATTAAGTATAGAACGTAATATATAAATATAAGGGCCTCAGAAAGAAATACAATACCTATTTACATTTATTCAAATATAATTGCATGTTGAGCCGCTAACTGAGATTTACCAAAAGGTTTACCTACCAAGTTTCGAGACGATTTTTTTAGAACTTTGTAAGATTAGGTTCCCTAATATGAATACAAACCTTCAAAGGATTTAAGCGTTTGTCCATTACTCCGTCCTCAAAGCAAATTTCTCCAAAGGGCCTCTAAGTGTTGGATCTGTATCCTCGCGCAAGCCTATCAAAACACCGGGATTTATAGGCCCGTGATGAAAGAGATACAAACCTTCAAAGGATTTAACCGTTTGTCCATAACTCCGTCCTCAATATCCTTGATTTCTTTCCTAATTAGGATCAGCGCATCACAAAACCGATCGAGTTCCTGCAGATCTTCAGATTCGGTAGGTTCAATCATGAGAGTTCCAGCAACTGGCCAGGACATGGTCGGTGCATGGAATCCTGAAATAGATAAGGTTTTTGTAATTATAATAAAGGAAAATTCCATCACATCATATCAACAGCCTATCTCAGTGTTGGGCGTAGGCCTCTCCTATTAACTATGGATATGGATGCATTAGGACTACAATCGCTATGCTGGGCAAGCAGATTGGCGATAGCATCAGTATATCTAAGTAGAGTACTATGATGAGTTGATGACGCTGCTGTCCATCATCAATCTTCTATCAGCGAATAGTCATTGACTTTCAATCAATCTTACATCCTATTTCATAAGTATCTACGAGCACTTTTTATACTGACAATTTTAATACAAGTAAACACACACCCATACACACACACACACACATATTAACACACACATATTAACACCTACACACAACACTCAATTAAAAAACTATTATATACTTTCCCCTTGTCTAACTGCCCTAGTTGTAAATTTTATCAAAATTACCTTCGTGTACTAGCTATTGTATATGCCTGCATTGCAGACTACATATTCTAATTGTATGAATTATAGTCAAATGGAAGGAAACTGATACTTATAGCACAGGCTCTGCCTATTTTAAGTATCAGTGACAGATATTTAGACAACATACCTATGTATTTAGTCCATAAACTTGCATGTAACCATCATTGTAACCCTGATTTATGAAATAAATTATTATTATTATTAAAAAAAAAAAAAATCCCTTAATCGACTCTTAAGACACCCATGGAAAGAGTTGGGGTGGTGACAAATGTATTCTTACTGCCGTTACCTCACTCCATTCTATAGGTAACAAATTTCGGGCATAAATATCATAATTGAGACTTTCTATCAATGTAGATAAATATATTCTAAAGTTATCATCTTACGTCTGACAAGAAACCTGAGACAAGTAAAGTTTAAAGGTGCTACCAATTACCCGAGTATTCAAAACCAGTGCCGGATTTAGAAATTTGCCGCCTGTAGGCCATTTATATTTTGCCGCCCCTATCCACTGTGCTAATTTGAATAATTTGTTAGAAAAATCACGAAGAAAGTCGAAACGTAAAAAAGCTTCGTACATTAGTAGTCTAGGAACACTTGGACACTTTGGCAGGTATTTAATTTCACAACCGTGTGTGCGGTGTGTGCGTACCGGAGCGTCCGTGGCAGGAAAGGAAATCCAGTATCCCTACTGCGAACTACGAAATCCGCAAATTTTGGGCAATGAAGGCGTTATTAGCGTGACAGAGACAAATCCTCGAAATTAACGAACTTCGGTGTTCGCGGTAGGGTAAGTTCTCCAGTGAATGAACAAATCCAGTGAACGAACAAAACACAAGTTTTTTTCGTAAAATAAGTTTTCTGTACATTTCTACTACGCGTTATATTTTTTTTTCGGGCAGGAATATTATTTGACAAGTTCTGGTAGCACTCACATCAACTCATATGCATCAGTCTCCAAATGGCGATGATCTAAAGTGGGCACGTTGCGCCGGTTCGTTTTTTATATGGAGGTGTTATAAGGATTGAGGTAAGCTTAAGTTGTGTTTAATGTGTTATTGTGTGCGTTTCGTGCATCTCCCAGGTACAGTGCGTGTTTTTTTGAAACCGGAAGGTTATGATCATGCTATTAAAGTATAGTTTAATGTGATTTCGTTTCAAATAGTGGTTTTTAATCCAGTGTTCTATAACTAGAAATCAAAATGGCTCAAAATCTAGTGACCGAACGGGGGAGTTCATTCACTGGAATTGCGTGATTTATTGTTTGTTCCATATCTGACATTTTAGTAGTTGTAATAAGATTTGGTTTTCTATGAATTGAATAGAAATGTGCTGTCTAGCAAAGGGCCAGTGTTCGAACAATACTTGATATATTAAAATTTTAATGAACTACCGCAAACACAGTTAGTTCATTAATTGGATTGCGAAAATCAGTGAATGAACGAAATCATTTATTTTGTATTTTGTCTGGTTTTAAGACATGGAAAGCTAAAAAAATAACATATAAAGGATTCAAATATGACCAAGAATCACTCGACAAACCTCTAAAAGCTGTTGCAACTAGTGAACTATCAAGTGCCAGTTTTAATATCTCAAAATCAACGCTATTTAAATCACCGAAATTGTCCAAATTCCTGCCACTGAAGAAAAAAATATAAACGGATATTTGGTTAATCAAAAGTATTTAAGTGCTATAATTGATATGCAGATTGAGCTCAGTTTACTTTTTAACGAAAGCGACATATAAGGTCACTCTTCAATGGTAACAGAACAGTTAATTGAACCTTCCCAGAATACGTAGAAATCTGAAACTGTAATTGATGTCGTTTAATTATGTTTATAGTTATTATGTCTCATTAAAGTTAAAATTCAATTATCCAATATTACTAGCACTACCAATTAAAAATAGAGTACTTTTTGAATTTTAATACATTATTTTTAAGGTAGTTCATTCATTGGTTTCATTAGTTCATTTACTAGAATTTTGTGTTCATTCACTGGTGATTTTCCATTTTATCCCCTACAGTCAGCTATAATTTAAAACTGTGTAGCACTAATACAAAATAAAATTGATTTTAGAAAACTACAATAGTGGTTTACTCTGTAAGAACATTCATATTTAAACTTCATTATTGCTCCCAGCCACAAAAAAAAAATTAAGTTGAAAATTTCCTTAAGTGTTCATTCACTGGAGCACTTACCCTAGCAGCCCTTTTCTTACTTTGTACAGTACGCGAACTTTTAGCTGGTATGACATTGGATGGACGCCTAGCCAACATACATACAGTGACCGATACAGTGGTAGATTAGAGAGATTACAGTTTATGCGAAGAGACAATCAAAACTGCAAGGCAGATATATTATCTGGATCATTTCTTACCAAAGTCCATAAGGCGCTTCGCTATATCCCCTGGTTCTATGTTGGCAGTCTTCTTGAGATCTCTCACGTCTATAATGAACTCGTGAGCCACCAGCCCCGTCTCACCCTTGTACAAGGTCTTGTAATGACCCTCGAGTCGTCGAGACATGTAGTTCGCATTCAGGATGGCCACTTGGGTCGCTCGCTTTAAGCCTTTAGGGCCCATCATCTGGGACAACATGAATAATTATTTTATTTGAATAGGTACATTTATACAATTCATTCTTGCAATTTTTTTTTTTTTTATACCACGTCGGTGGCAAACAAGCATACGGCCCGCCTGATGGAAAGCAGTCACCGTAGCCTATGGGCGCTTGCAACCCCAGGGGTGTCACATGCGCGTTGCCGACCCAATAAGAACTTGTACACTCCTCTTTTGAAGAACCCCATACTGTAGTCCAACGGGAAAACCTCGGCAGGGAGCTCATTCCACAGACGGACCGTCCGCGGGAGGAAGTTCCTCTGAAACCGCACGGTGCGCGACCATTTAGGTTGCAAGGTGTGAGGATGAGCGCCCAGTCGGTGGCGAGCGGTGCGATAATGAAAAGTGGACGTTGGCATCATGTCAAACGGTTCTTCAGAGCACAACCCATTGTACAGACGATAGAACACACATAAGGAGGCGAAGTCTCTCCTTAGACTTAAGGGTTCAATACCGCCTGTGAGTCTGGGATCGTCGACTATTCGGACAGCTCGTCTCTGAACCGAGTCAAAGGGTGCAAGCTGGTATACAGGTGCTCCTGCCCAGAGGTGACAGCAATACTCCATATGGGGTCTGACTTGCGACTTATATAACAGAAGTCTTTGCCCCGGAGTAAAGTATCCCCTCGCTTTATTGAGCACCCCGAGCTTTTTGGATGCCAGCGTAGCTTTTCCCTCTAGGTGACATCGGAATTGGACGTCGTTGGAAATGTCGACTCCGAGGATCCCAATACTCCCTGACATGGTAAGAGCTGTGTCTTGGAACTTTGGAGCCACAGTAAATGGGGTTTTTTTAGCGGTAAACGCGCAAACTTGTGTCTTTGTGGGGTTGAACCTGACTAGGTTATCCCGACCCCATAACGAGACTCTAGATAAAGTGTTCTCGATGTCAGACACAAGTTTTCCGTGACTTTCCAGTACCACAGAGCGAGGGATATTAGCACGGCCTGTGTAAAAAGTATCCCCAGTACTGTCATCCGCATAGCAATGGAGGTCGCCGATAGACAACATGTCATTGATATGCAGAAGGAACAGCGTTGGGGATAGCACAGAGCCTTGCGGGACGCCAGCGTTTATGTCCATGCTATCAGAGCAGCTACCGTCTACTACGGCACGAATGCGTCTGCCGGACAAAAAGCTAGCAATCCATCTGCATAATCCCTCGGGCAGTCCATAAGATGGCAACTTCGACAAAAGGCCCCTATGCCAGACCCGATCGAACGCCTTCGCTATATCTAGGCTGACTGCCAAAGCCTCGCCTTGACTCTCAATGGCTGATGCCCAGCGGTGAGTGAGGTACACTAGAAGATCACCGGTAGAGCGACCGTGGCGAAAGCCATACTGGCGGTCGCTTATAAGATCGTGTTCTTCTAGGTAACCAAGGAGCTTAGCGTTAACTAAAATTATATCAGGCAATTATATCAAGGCAAATATGTTTGGAGCTTTGTATAGATAAATTACCGAGAGGTTGGAATTGCATATGTAGTGGTATTATGTGTTTGTTCATTATGTAATATAATATGGCATTTGTTTGGTGTTGTTTGTGTATTTTCTTGACTCCTGTACTGTACTATCATCATTTGACTAAATGACTAATTAATACTGCCCTAATCATAAACGCAGTAATTAGTTTTGAAGTGTCAATGCTTTGTTTACTTTATTCAACTGCAAGTTATGTTATGATATTAAGTAACATTTTAAAACTAGTTACTGCGTTTATGCTTAGGAGGGCAAACAGGTATTAAACTTAACTGCAAAGACATAAGGTCCACCTGAAGAGGGTTACTTTTAGTAACACCACTACAAATGCAATTCCAAGTTCTCGGTAATTTATCCATAATAGGGATAATGAATCTGACTATTATGAAAATATAGGTGTGTTGGCATAAGTACATCTCGTTTATGCCACTTACTTTGATATAAGCCCAGGAGATCGGCAAAATGGCCGACGAGCCATAAGGAGCCGCGCTCACTGATCCAAAGCTGTGCGCCGCATCGCCCATGTCGGCTAAGGGGTCCACAACTGGATGAGAAGGCAAGAAAGGTGCTAGATGAGCTTTCCTGAAAATGGAAATTCAAAGTTGGTCGTCTCTTGAAAGCAAAAGTCAGTAAGGTTGCGGTTGCACAGAAAAAGCGGAGACTGTATTACAAGCTTCATTTCCAGTTCTCCAACTTTGATGGAAAGGTATTGATTACTTACACTCCAATAGGTCCCATGCCCGGCCCTCCACCACCGTGGGGGATACAGAAAGTTTTGTGCAGATTAAGATGAGACACGTCACTGCCATAATCTCCTGGACGACACAGACCAACCTGTAAAATACATAGTGGAAGAATAAAACCCAAATACAGTCCGCAGCAGATATTGCTAAGCGGGCAGGGTGTACAAAATTTACTTGTGTGTTAAGAACATTGTGAACACCCTACCCGCTAAGCAATATCTGCTGCTGACTGTACGTAACAATGCTCATCTTAGCATGAGAACGTGTCATTGATAAGTTGATCAGATAATGTGTTTGTCTAGTCTCGTTGTGATCTTCGGAAAGTTGCTTCTAACGTTTCACTGCTCTATTGATGTTGGTCAAAAAATGCCTGTAAGGGTTGTTGTAAGACTTGAATGTGTCCAGTTTGAAATTGCGGCCTCTCACCTCAGGTGGATTGTTAGGATTAATAATGGGTCGTTTGCGGTCATTTTCTAATCTTACTACTTATGGGGATAGTTTACATTTGGGAATATTCCCCAGACTGTGTTGGGTAGTTATCGGGAACGACCCATCACAAGTTGGATTATAATACAAAGTTTATTCAACAAACCTGAGCATTCATATTGGCGCCGTCCAAGTAAACTTGGCCCCCATGCTTGTGCACCAGCGCGCAGACGTCTGCAGCCTGTTCCTCGAACACGCCGAATGTGCTAGGGTACGTCAGCATGAGGCATGATAGCTTCTTACTGTGTTCTTCTACCTGAGGATACAAAGATTTGTATTTGGATACTTGAAATTATAAAATGTGGTCTCGCACATCAATATAGTACTTAATAATGTAAACTATTTCTAGCACAATCTAATCATATAACTAGTTTTATGGAATGATATTAACCTATTGTCAAATACAAAAGCTATCACTCAGGCGCCGCGTCACTGAAGTGTCAAAACTGAATATGAACTTTACGCAGGTGCCTTTAGGTCTATATAGGGATTGCAATTGCTGGATCCAGCATCCAGCAATCCAGCTGGATCCAGCGCATTTTTCGGTCTGCTGGATCCAGCAGCCAGTGCTGGATCCAGCGCTGCGGATCCGCAAATAAAATTCACCAAAAAAATGCATAATCAACTTTACATAAACTTATTTTACGTCGTGTTTGAAACGGTTCCGCGATCCCGCGCTTAGTTCTAGACGGCCGTGGCTAATAATACGTATGCTCCTTCCAATTTATGTTTGAAACAATGTGTATGGCTAAAAGTGGGAAAGAGTGGATAGATTCTAATGTAGTGCTTCGGAATGAGAAATCTATGTTTATGCTACGGTTTTGGTTGGGTATAAATTGCATGAGTTTGGTTTTATTGAAATTAAGCTTTAAATTGTGATCATCCGACCAGGTTACGATATTTTGAATGGTTGTATTTAAGCTATTATTTAAATCTAATTGATTGTGGCAAAGTTGAATTACAGATATGTTGTCAGCAAAAAGAGTACAAAATTTATCTATACATTTAGGCAGATCATTTATTATATAGATTAAAAATAAAACACAACCGAGAATACTGCCTTGGGGTATATAGATCGAGTAATATTCGTTTTATCTGATTTAAATATTTGTATGGTACCTGTGATGTAGTTGTGATATTGATATTCTATTTCAACGCATTGTGTACGACCTACTGGTCCTTAGGTACCTTATTAAGGTATGGTATGAACCAATTGTGAGCTGAGCCTCTAATACCTATTCCAAATATTTTTTGCAATAAAATATCAAATAAAACACAATCATAAGATTTGCTCATACCTAGCAACTAGCAACATACCAATAGCATATTTTCTGTCATTTATTGTGTTTAAAACTTCGTTTGTGTACTTGAAAACTGCTGACGATGTTGAGCGACTTTTTTTTTGAGTTGAGCTTTTCGGAAACCGTTTTGAGAATCGTTAAATACATATTTTAAACTTTTCACAAAAAAAAATCGGTTCGACATAGCAATTTCAAAAATTTAGAAAAAAATTTTAGAAGGGAAGGTCCTACATGTTTAATAACGGACATTTTAAGGAGATCTGGGACTGTTCCTTCTGTAAAAGACTGGTTAATGAGAAGTATCATAGGAGGGGTTAACTCTTCAGCGCATTTTCTTACTAAATAGGGTGGTACTGGCAACTCACCTTGGCCAAAACTTCTTTACATATAGGCGCTTGTCTTATTACTATAATAAAAGAAAATATTATAGTAATAAGACCAGCGCCTATATGTAGATACGCTCACAAGAATTAAGCTGAAAAAGGAATAATTTGTCACTTCTCAATTAGCTTAAAATGGCAGTCGTGTCTTTTAATTTCTTTATGATTTTATTTTTGAAGTTTTTAGGTACATAATTCGCAAAAAATTACGCGTTATTGTCCTCCCTTTCATAACATTGAATATTATTATTGATAATTAACCTGTTTTATTGCAAAAAAACGGTTTTTTTTTTTGGTATTTTTCCTACCTGCTGGATCCGCGCTGGATCCAGCTGGATTGACGCCGATCCGGCAAAAATCCAGCTGGATTGAAAACACTGCTGGATTGCAATCCCTAGGTCTATATTGCTCTGTTGAGTAATCAACAGAGCAAGCACATACATATATAGTGTATTTGGCGTTGGACTAATACATTGTCTTTCAATAAGGACGTTATTGGCAAAATATTATTAATTACCATTGCTAACATGAGAGTAGAAGAATGGCAGTCACTATGTCGAATCCAAACGAAATGGACATCTGTATACCGGCTCCCAGGACTAACGCAATTATTTGTTTTATATAAATGCATAAGAGCAGATCTGCTCCACTCCATCACAATTTCACTTTTTGTCATAGCCGTCAGTGTTATTGCTTGATACTTCCACATATGAAAGGTCATCATAAGATTCATAAGTTTAGCTCACTCGTTACCTTATCCTTAAGATGTTCCATGTCGATATCTCCCGAAGGCTTGACTCGGATCGCACACACCAGCATGCCAGCCATATGCGCCGACGCTGGGTTCGTTCCGTGGGCGCTTACTGGTATGAGGCAGATGTTACGGCCCGTGTCGCCGCGGAACTCGTGGTACCGCTTTATCGTGCGTAACCCGGCATACTCGCCTTGGGCGCCGCTGAAACGCAAAATTAACAAGCAGTCCAATTAAATTGGCCGTTGGGGGACGGCAGTAAGAATACATTAGTCACCACCCCAATTCTTCCCGCTGGTGTCATAAGAGCCCATTCTTTGATAGAAGATTGATGATAGGCAGCAGCATCATCATAAATAGTGGACAGATTACTGCGATTGCCAGTCCTCTTGCCCACTGTGGCGATTATGGGCTCCTAATGCGTCTATACGCCTAGTTAATGGGAGAGGCCTACGTCCACTGGACTGAGATAAGATGATGATGTGTGATGTGTGTGACACATAAATACTCGGTTGTATATGCAGATAGTATCAGCATTATCTTCATTGCAACATAATGTGTTCAGATATAAAAGAAGTAGAAGAATAAATCCAATCAATTTCTAAAAACATTTCGAAGCGATGAAGTTGCCTTGCCCTACCACTAATTTATAAGAATACCTCGTAAGAATACTACCTTAAAAGAATTTACTTAAAAATTTTGCACTTACCTATTTGGTTGGAATGAAACACGGTCGTAACCTGTGATAGCACACAAGTCGTTTGCCAGTTCCTCAAACAACGTATGATAGCCCTGGCATTGCTCTAAAGGCGCAAATGGGTGGATATCCGTAAAGTGTTTGAATGAGCATGGCATCATCTCCGTAGTTGAATTTAGTTTCATAGTGCAGGAACCCTAAAAATAATTCAACCTTCAAATAAAATCACGCGTATCGTTTATGAAGAATACTTATAAGTCAAATTTAACAAAAAATCTTACCAAGGGGATCATAGAGTGCACCAATGATATATCCTTGTTCTCCAATCGTTTCATGTACCGCACCAACTTGGTCTCAGAGTGGTGCATGTTGAATACCGGATGTGTGAGGTATGGGGATGTCCTTCTAAATGGACCCTTAAGCACACTGCGAGATTTTACGGCTTCTTCGTTTCTCTTTACCTGCAAAGATTTACATTTTAATGGGCATCATCACAACACTTCCAAATCCAGTAATGAACATTCTCCATGCCATAGTTTTACCGTTATTCAAACCCCCATACTTTATTTAGCAAGTGAATAAGAATTGTTCGTTCCTCCCGGCCTTATCAATATGTATGTCTATAAGACTGGAAGGTACAAACGATACTTATATCTTAAAAAATCTTATAGCAAAGACCAAAGCAAAGTCGAATACATGTAACATACCTCATCAACACCTTGACAGTCAAAGATCCACAGCAGGTCATCAACGTCCTGCATAGTAGTGGTCTCGTCTAAAGCTACGCCTACTGCACCATCGTCAAAGTATCGAAGATTGATCTTCTTTTGTTGGGCCCTTTCTTTAATGGCACTAACGTCATGGTTGGCATGGGGCACAATATGTATGGTATCGAAGTACACTTCATTCGATTGCTTATGACCGCGTTGTCTGATACCTATAACAATTATACAATTTAGCTTTACCCTTGTCAGTCCATGTGCTTTATAAATACAGTCATCATTCTAATCAATCAGTTCCAACTTCTGTTGCTTATCATTTTCTATATTTCTTGAAGATTTTAACCGGCATCTGTGACTGACAAGTGAAGCAAAATTGAGTACCTACCTATTGAATACGTTCTCTGTTGTTATAAGATTAGGCTACTTTTGAATATTTATGTATATATAATTCATAAGCCTTACCGTGATCAAGGACTAAAGTAGCATTATGCACTCGAATGGCAATATCCCGCAATCCCTGAGGGCCGTGGTAAACAGCGTACATCGCTGACATGTTCGCCAAGAGGGCTTGAGCTGTGCAAATGTTTGACGTGGCCTTGTCTCGTCGTATGTGCTGCTCTCTGGTTTGAAGAGCTAACCTAAAAAAAATGGTATATCAGGTAAATCAGGGTCCCATAATTTTAGTCTAATTATTATGTGTATTTTAAATTAAGACGTCATATACGCCCAAGACAGGATTCGAACCTACGTCTTCAGCTTTCGCGTCTGACACCTAACCCACTCGGCCACCCGGTCTCAGGTATACAATATCTGAAATGGTTAGCTGCCTTTGACCATACTCCTTGAACTATGGCCTTTGCCCTTAGTACGGTTACAGTACGAGTTATCCGAATCATCTTAAATTCTGGTAGGGTGTTTCACTTTTGTATGGGCAAAAAAAATTGTGATATTTTCCCTGACTTTGCTCACGCCCTAAGTTTCTGTGATATAAAAATGATATATATACAATTTTATTGAGATTGGACAACGTTTAAAGGTTGCACACTTTTGAAAGTAAAGCCAAAGCCCCATACATTACGAAAAAAATTACTTTGTTATAAATTAATCAAATATAATGAACCAACACTAAAAAAGAATGGAAAAGTCGAATTTAATGTCATATATTAAAAATGAGAACTTATTCTTTGGAAGTAGGTATAAATTCAAAAAAATATTTGTAGGGCACTTTTATGAAAACCTAATTCCCAGTGTTTTACTAGTTTCATAACTATAATAGATTAGTGTACTATATGTAGACATCCAATTATGGCCTAAAATTAAGTAAAAAACCGGGATCTAGGTTACTTTATAAATAATACCATATTAAGGTTATAGTAAATTCACACACGTGCTTAAAGAATAATAGTTATTTGTACAACATGAGAGCAAAGTACGTATTTGATGCGAGTGTCAGTTTTGAGTCTTGAGCAAGCGAAAGATTCTTTTATAGAATCACGAGCGTAGCGAGTGATTCTGTAATAGAATCTTGAGCGTACCGAGAGACTCGAAAGACACGAGATTCAAATAACTTTGCTCTCAAGTTGTACATACAACTTTTCACCTCAGCATGGAGAAAAGGAAAATATGTTATTAAACATTTATACGTGCCATCCCGTTATGTTTTGTTTTTGTTTTACCATTATGTTTGTAACAGAAAGTACATAATTATAACTAGGTACTTAAAAAATGAAAGCTCATAAAATTTTATAAAACAGTTATAATTATTTAGAAATGAACTCGTGTCGAATTTCTGAACGCGATTCTGACTCGCCTAGTACCACGATATCCGTCCGTTTTAAAACGGCTGTCTTTCTCTCTGTCACACTTATATTTATAAGAGCGATAGAGAGGTGGAATGACGGACGCCAATGTTATGTATGCTTGGTGGTAGGGGCCATATGCCGTTCGGATACAAGGAATCGGGTCCGATAAAACGCGTCGTCTAATACAACTGGCTGAATACGCTAGGATGCCATGAACGAAAAAAAAAATGCATATTATGACAATTTATAACGTAACATTTTTCATCTCTGTCTTTTTACTAACAAGTGAAAGAAACAAAAGAAAAAGTTGAAGTCTAAACGTCATGGAAAACAACATTCACTCAGTGAGCAAAATCGCACTTTGCTCACTGATTTCGCGAATCAAAAGAAGTCTTTTCGAGCTGCTGAGGTGAAAAATCCTTTTTTTATATTTGACGATAGAATCTACTTTCCCAAGTAATTTTAGTGTTGGTTCATTATTTTTTATGAATTTATAACAGAGTAATTTTTTGGGTAATGTATGGGGCTTTGGCTCCACTTTCAAAAGTGTGCAACCTCTAAACGTTATCCAATCTTAATAAAATTTTAAATATATCATTTTTATATCAGAGAAACTTAGGGCGTGAGCAAAGTCAGAGAAAATTTCACAATTTTCAAAAATGAAACACCCTGTCCTAGAGAATTAATGTTTATTATGAGTTAGCATGAAAAGGTTACCTATAGGCATCTCTTCCAGCAGCGTCTCTCGTCACGCCAACCATGCGACCAGGCATAAGCCTAACCAGTGCATGTTCTGCCGCGAAGAACCCAGCATGGGGACCTCCGTAGCCAAGCGGAACCCCAAACCGTTGGGAGGTCCCGACTGCGAGGGCAGCACCGCATTCTGCTGGAGGTCTAAGTAGAGCCATAGCTAAGAGGTCCGTGGCAACGACAACTAAAGTCTGGAAATAATTGGTACGTGTAAATATGAAAAAATATCTGAAACTTAGCAAAAGTAAGCTTTTGTTAAACTTTAACCTGTGACTGCAATTAACACCTCACACATGAAAAATCACAATCAATATAACTCAAACAGGAAAATCGGCTTCAAACGCCAAGCAGTTTTAAATTTTACCCCATACATTCGGTACAAGCGAGCGCTAACACAGCTGGGCGGAACATCTTGGGCCTGTTTCTCAAAAACTTGAAACTTGTAATACAAGTGGAAGTCTCTTTTTAACACCATAAATTAGATAAGGACTTCCAATTGCATTACCTACAAGTTACAAGTTTTTGAGAAATAGGCCACTTGTCGGTTCACAAATGGCCCTGTCCACCGTATGGGGTGTTTGATAATAATGATAATATTAGTTAGTAGATATAGTATCAAATATTTAATAAAATATACCTAATGCAGGAGCTTATTCAAGAATAACAAATAGAAAGAAAACTTACTCCATGCTCCTGCGCAGCAGCAGCTAATCCAGAGTAATCGTAAACCAAACCCCTGGTATCAGGGCATTGTAGAAGCACAGCAGATATGTCTCTCTGCGCGAAATCTGCCTGACGCACATCCGGTACCACCATTACTTCCAGTCCCAAAGCATCTAAGCGTGTTTGGACGACGGCTAAGGTTTGTGGATGCAGGCGTTCTGATACTACGAACTTGTTCCTTTTGTTGTGTCTGCGTAATAAAATAAAAAGTCAAGTGGAGCAAGTATTTAAGGGTTACTTATTACTACTACTACTTATGGAAGAAAATATACCCACATCATCGAAAAATGCTTAAGTAAGCAACAGTTATCTAGTCCCCTTACATACAACGAAAAGACACTCTTGAAATAAGATTCAACATTAATGCTCAGAACGCGTCTCGCGTCGCGATCGGTTGATTACCTAATTAGTGATCAACAAAATTAATATGGCTCGATTTCAATAAACTTTTATTCGAAGAATCTCGGTTTATAATGTCAAAACTCCATAGTTATTAAACACTAAGTATCTGAGAATAATATCCCGGCCACGACATTGGTCTAAAGCGACCAGCGGCGAGCGAATCCATGAGTTGTATCGGGATGCTGATATGGGTACGAGAGGGAGCACGTATGGTTTTCCGCTAAGCCGGTCGCCTTAGACCAATGTCGTGGCCGCGGCGTAAGGGATATTCTTTGAAAAGTCTGGTGAAATCGAGCCTAATTGATAAACATTGTACAGTCGAGGAAATTGAATGTTTAGCACTTTGCGGTTCAAGTTAAATTGGTTGTGTTGTACGTACTAAGCACGCCCAACGTAAAGTTAGCCATAAACTGCTAAACATTCAATTTCCTCGACCGTACCTACCTATGGCAAAGAGATAGGGCTTCAGCAGCAGCTGTGCCCTCATCCAACAGAGACGCATTAGCGACATCCAGACCAGTTAGGTCGCTGACCATTGTCTGGTAGTTGAGCAGGCTTTCCAATCTGCCTTGAGCTACTTCGGGTTGGTATGGGGTGTACTGCGTGGTCCTGGAATATTCAAATTAATGGTTATCCATAGCGGTTCAGCGCGGCAATGCTGAGAGTGTTATGGGTACAGTCAAGTGCAAAAAGAAGTATCAAAAGAATCCGCTCATAAATATGTTACGACGTTCTTGTTACACAGAATTAGAGAGCACTGGGACATATTTTGAACATTTTTGTGTAGACTTTATTTTGTCTTTGACTGTACCTTTACGCCGGGGATGACGCGGGGCGGGTTGTTCGATTAGTGTAGTGTTAGATTTTTTTTGTATTGGAATTTTAGTTTGATCTGTTTAGCTGTAGTCTAATTGATTTGTAAATTGCTTAATTAATGGGTTATCTTTGTTCATAACTACGACTGAATTAATTAAGAGCTGTTAAATTTTACCAATGCTAAGGACAGTAGTGATTTGAATGATTTTTCTAAATTACTTCATTAAAACCTACACGCTGAAGCCTTAATATTAATAGTGTCATAAAATTTGTTCGGGCCTTGCTTCCCTCCATCAGATAGGTATGTAAAAATCAACGTATAATAACACTTTAGCAAAATAATCATGAAACATAGTAATTATCAATAGCAATTAGTTAAAACGTGGATTTTCGACAATCTCGAAATTTGAGCCGGTTAAGCATTACACTTCTAAGTACCTAACATACTTGTACCATGGATGTTAAGTTTTGTATACCTTATTTATTAACCTATCTTCATATGGCTCTTACCATCCAGGGTTTTCGAACAAGTTCCGCATAATAGTATGAGGCACGGCACAGTTGTGATATCCCATTCCGATATAAGAGCGCCATATTTGGTTACTTTCTGCTAGCTTGCGCACTCTTTCTATGAGATCATATTCACCTGAAATAATAAGTTGGTTTAATTTTATTACTCGTAGCTCTTATCGTGATCACGAAATATAAACACGTATTGCGTTATTTTTGTGGGCAGATGAAAATGCTTTTATTATTATTTATTATTTTTATTAAACTTACTCATGGGTTCAGTAATGTCCATAAGTCCTTGAAACTGGATTTTCTTCGGTACCGCATCATTAGTTAACTGGTCCAAGCTCTGTAGAATAACGTTTGCACCATTAAAAAACATACAAGTACCTTTAATGTGTTAGTTTCGTGGGAGGCGTAGAGGTAGAGAACCGGAGGCCCTGCCGCGAACCACGAACGCAGTAATGCCTCCCTGTCACACTCGTGTATGAATTCACGAGTGCGAGAGAGAGACAACACTTTGTTCGTCAAAGTCAAATGATTCTTTATTCAAATTGGAATAGCAACAAACTCTTTTGAATGGTCCAAGTTACATAAAATTTAAACTACTTCCGGTTCTAACCCTACACCTCTGACCCCGAGAAGAACCGGTAAGAAAAGAAACTTGGCGGGACTTGTTTTTTCAAATAATCATGGCGTAGGGCCTCTGTGACTGTGACCAGCTTTTTGTATTATTTTCCTAATCAGAACCACTGCGAATCCTGCTTTTTGTGCCAAATTAATTTACTAGGTACCTTAATGACTAACTTCGCCTTAACTTACCTAAAACATGTTTTTTTTAGCATCAGTATACATATATCCACCAGTAATAAAAAAGCTAAGTCTTACAGAGATTATAAATAGGGTACCTACTATTTCACATTTAACAATTGAAGGTTAGACAAATGCTTTAATGTTGTCTATCTTCCATCTTCGATTATAGCTACTTACCTGTAGGTACCTAGATAAACCTAATATAGGTGCTCAATTGAACATGTTCAGTTCAAATGAGGTTCTAATAATAGATATTCTAAGCTGTTAGGTAATGTATACCAATTTTCAAAATAAACGCACATTATTTAGACGTTGTCTAAAATAGAATAATTATGCACTATTAATAATGTACGGAATGAAAATCACCCCAAAATAAAACACTGTACAATCGAGCTCAAAAAGCACAAGTCGGTACAAACCTTGTATCCTAAAAGATCCAGCATGGTCACTACATCCTGGTCCCTCGGACCAATATGTCTGCTCGGAAAATCCACCGTCTCCGGGAAGAGGATATCAGCTTTAGCATCCTGTGTTGTGAGGCAACGAACTCTCCCTACATTTGAAGACAAACTATTAAATTTATTCCCAGTTACCACACCACGTTTTAGTAATCTGTACATTTTTAATAATTTAGATTAAAACTTTTTAAAGTTTGAACATGCTGTTCGTCTTACGAAAGCGACAATGGAATACTGATTCTGATAGAGAGGTCAAAGCGCCTCGTTTTCTGATAAGATGAACCAATATGCAAACATCATTAAATAATGTGTTGTTATTTAGTCATTTCTTACTGAATAAATAAGTTTTGTTATTGATAATTTTGCATCAGTCATAATCATAACTATCATCAACAACGAACGAAGTGGTGGAAAATATTGGAAGCATATTGTAGTGACGGTTCATGATTGTAAACAAATACCTAATGATCAAATAAATAAATGGCTTTGGGCAGGACACGTGGCAAGATGTACTGATAAGCGATGGACACTTAATAAGCACCAAATGGCACGGCCCGCCAGGGAAAAGAAACGTAGGTCATCCACGAAAACGATGCGCAGACGACATTAAAAAGCTGGCAGGAAAAAACTGGATTAATATAGCTCAAGATAGAGAAAAATTGAAAAATCTGGAGGGTGCCTATACGCTGCAATAGGGGTTCCCATACCAATCATTTAACATTATTTTATATTATTTTTTTAATTATAATATACCTTATAATATAGTATGTTACATACACAACTTTTTTGATTCAAGAAACTTATTGCAAATTTGGTAAATAAATGACTTTAATTATAATAATAAAACCTTAATGATCACAACACGCATGTGTAATTGTCAAACCTGGTTAGGCCACAATTTCACCACATTGACAAGTGCTACAATTGTAAATTTGCTGTTTCTCCAATCGGAGGCGTCTATAGGCTACCTACAGTAAAGTTACCGCTTACCATCGGAAGGGCCGTGCGTTTGTTTGCCACCAACATAGTATGTAGTGCACTTTAATAAATCAGCTGTAAATACTTAACTACTTTTTTGTGAAGCAAAGTTACAACTGTCACAAAAAATACGACAATTGTAGCGAACTTCCGACATAAGCCGAACCTCATGTCAAGATTTGTGTTAGTTTTTAGTAAAACGTCCCACTTTGTCGCTTACCATAAAGATGAGATTTCCTTGTATCTTCATATGAATAAACTGACAAAGCGGTTTTATGGCAAACGACAAAGTGGGACGTTTCACTAAACTCACTCACATTTAATGAAAATTGTACTAAACCTTGCGACAATTGTCACGGGTTTCGGAAAATAAAAAGTAGTTTATTACCGATGTAATAATGTCATTACCTAGGTAGTAATAGTTTTATGTGGGTGGCAAACAAGCACATGGATAGTAAGCGGTAGCCGTAGCCTATTAAGGCCTGTGACGTCAGTAACAGTGATATTTTACAATTGTCATACTTGTATTATGGTGAAATAGGCCACAGGTTTTGGCAATACTTAAACTGGTGATTTAAAGCAATTTAATGTATGTATATTGTGGCTCTTACTTTATGTTACAACATAAATAAATACTTAGGTACTTTCAGAGATCAATAATTCCATATAGGCAGAGTCAAGATTTCGTCGTTTCCTTGGGTTTTTTTTATTTAATAAGTTCAAGTTTCATAAGTAGTAGTTCTAAGTACTTAGTCATAGTACCTTAGCACCTAGTCGGTCAGTACGTACCTATTAAAAAAAATTGATCCCTCTGAAACTTCGAAAACTCTTCTAAGGGACCTATTCTGAGCGCCAAACCTCACAGGCAAATACACTTATTTTTGACCACTATGTATACGTAATAAATACATAGGTACTTAAAGACAACGTTAGTTTTTGATATGGTGGTATGTAAAATATGGTATATCTATTGTAATAGGCAACCACTTCCCAAGTTTCGGTGGTTATATCAGTTATATGAATTTGATAATGTAATATACCTACATTCGGTCTCTATGTATATACCTACATAGTTACGAATATCGAACAATATATGTGCTTTTAAACTACAATATATTTTCAGTAGTGGTTTTTTAGGGTCACGTAGTCATCATCGTAAAAACGGAGCCCTGAGGTATATATTCAACATGTTCGTCCATTCTTCTTTTTAGGATTCCGTAGTCAATTAGGAATAGGAACCCTTATAATTTCGCCACGTCTGCCTCCGTATTTATCCGTACTTCCATTTACTTACTTAAAGTGCGTTCAAACTAAAAGAGCAATCGCTGTTTAACCTCCCACTCTACGAAATTCGAGCGGTACACAAAACGTGATTGGTTGATTTCGTAGAACGGGCGCTAGAACAGCGAATGCTCTTTTGGTTTAAACGCACCATTAAGCTCAGTGTTCGATAGCACTGGCAAGCAGAATTAGCGTAGCCGTGTTTGCATAGAGAATCTGCCCTTTTAACAAATACTTACCGCTTTTTTTTTAAAGCTCTCATGATTAATATTATTATTTACTAATTTGAAATAAATTTGATCTTTGTTATTTTCTAAAAATATTTTTTTTTATTTTCATTATACCTAACCAGTTTTTTGAACATTGGCTGATGCGGTTCACTTGAATATATGGAACAATAAACAATAACATAATTTTTCTGATTGTCGTTGGCGTTTATGACGTTAATTTATGTTCGTATACAAATATAACGCCGCGCCGCGAGACGCAAGCGCCATCGACAATGTGGTCCCTTTGCCCATAATCACATCATAGGTACCTACATGTACTGATGACTCACATATTCTTGAAATAATATTGAATAGTGCCAATATAAATCTTGGCTAAAAGTAGGAAACATTATAAAATCACGAAATAAAATAGCTTTTTTAATGAAGTTTATATCTTCGGAAATAATCGTTCTTCAACTCTCTGTATCTGCAATTAACCCTTTCACAACCAAATGTGAAAGGGTTAACAAACTCTAATAAGAGCAATAAATTATCAATAGAGTTCAAGATCACAACTGCGAAAATAATGTCTGATGATGATGATGATGATGATGATGATGATAACCCTTGGTACGACAGAGACTTGAACAGCAGCCGTATACAATAGTATACCAATACTTGCAAAATCATGGTACCTTCGGCTACAGATGCATACAATATTCGATTTTGAAAGTATGTTTTTTATGACGGAATTCTACACTAAAAATGGCTAAAATACTTTTGACCGCTTTTTGTCCTATGTAGTAACCACATATCAATAGATAACAGAAACATAATATTTAGGTACCTACTTATTCATTTTCAATAAACTCGTAGTTAGCAAAATTTGGTGTCATTAGTCATTACTAGGCTTAGGACTTTTCATAGCATATCGTGGTTCTAAAATCCTTGGAGCCGCTATGTGTAAAATTTTCGAAGTCAAAGTCAAAGTATATTACAATATTAAATATAATGATTTATACCTACTGTCACATCGTTACTGAGTTAATTTTAATCGAACGTAATTAATTTTAAAAATGGTACTTGATTTCAAAAGAAGTTCATACGAAATTAGTTATATCAGAAACCATAAAAAAACTAGACAATTAGGTTCAAGACAAACTAGAAAAAGTCTTAGATCGGAAATAGCGATGAAAATAGCGAAAGTATCATGTTGTTTTTCTCGAAAGTTTCAAATCTTTCGTATAAATTACATGTAACTTCCGAACAAAAAACAAAACTGAAGTTTGTCGACTTATACGACTTAAGGTACACCCGGCCAAGATCGGATGACCGCAATAACTACTAAAATAGTAGTATTTTTTCCTCACTCGCTATATTATGCATCACGCCATTTCACCCCACCCCTCTAGCTAGTATGCAGCAACCGCTCAGCCGCATCAGTCGTGAGCTACGAACGTTTAAAAAAAAAGTGTTTTTTTTCGAGAATTTTTGGAGATTCCATCTTTAACAGGAAGCTATGCACCTTCTTCTCCTTACTTTAAGAGTTGAAATTAGATACTAGTCCGACCTTAAACCAAGAAGGTTTTTCGATTGGGTGTCTTGGAAAAAAAAATAGTGCAAGTTTGACTTTAAGTTTACTCCTAAGCTATTCGGCTTAGTGGCATCAAGTAAATTTATATTGAAAGCTTGATTTTTTTATCACGTACATCACACATCTGCAGGTAAAAGTTAGTGAGAATAAATTTATGATTTTTTGTGACATCCTTTCAACTCACCAAAAAATAGTCCGGTCTTATCCGGGTGTACCTTATACGTAGTATAAATAAACAGTAGAATGAAATAGGTATATAAGTTTAGTGCATTTTATAATGGTGATACAAAAATAACCTAAAGCATATAATATAATTATATCGATAATTGCAGCAGATGAAACTTTATCGGTCGATACAAAAGCTATAATATTAACTCGCATCGCTTTACTTAACAAATCATTCTTCACATTGTCTTTAAGGTCTTTTGTGTGTCAAAAATAAACGTCGTTAATGTCGTGTTCTCGAGGTATCGTAGTATTTCTTTATTATGGTACCTACAATACGAGCAAATTTCGAATGTCATCGAAATCAGGGTTCTGATTAGCTATGAAAATAACACGAAAGAACAAAAATACAGCAACTTTCGTTACAGAGCTTCGATTTAACCTTTCGCATCTTTCAGTGTTTTACGTGTAAAATACTTTTTTTTTGCATTATTTTATTGAATTATGATACTCCGAATGTATTGGCTCTCATACAAACACGCGACTTTCAATTTGGTCAGACTAAATGTCAATGTCAGTTGACTAAACAGTTTAAATTATAAATTATGATAAAATACTTATAAATTGGAATAATTAATCTATGCTCTATGTGATGTCAACGTGATGTGAAGTCTATTTACTTCAAAGGTAACGTCAGTTTTGTTTCTTGTTCGGAAGTTACATGTAATTAAAGATTCGAAATTTTCGAGAAAAACAACATGGTACTTTTGCCATTTTCATCGCTATTTCCGATTTAAGACATTTTGTAGTTTGTTTGGAACACTAATTGTAATAGTTTGTATATGGTTTCTGATATAGGTAACTAATTTCGTATGCACTTTTTATGAAATAAAGTTCGTTTTTTTTTAATTAATTACGTTCGATTAAAATCAATTCAGTAACGATGTGACAGTAGGTATAAATAATTATATTTAATATTACAATATACTTTGACTTTGACTTCGAAAATTTTACACATAGCGGCTCCAAAGATTTTAGAACCACGATATGCTATGAAAAGTCCTAAGCCTAGTCATTACCGAATCGGCAACAATGGAAGCTAAACAAACTGTGCAGAAATTGTTGAAGAGCATTGCCAAGGAGCTCCAGTATGAAGACTACTCGGCAATAGAAGAGAGCAACAGCAGCAACAGCATCATGTCTTATCTCTTCCACGCGATGCTTCATACGGAGGGGAAAAAAGACTTGAAGCTCTTCGCAAAAGTAGCCGGATGGAGTGAAAAGTTACGTAAAACTATAGCTATCTTTCCATTCACTACAGAGCTTTACTTTTACAGAACAATTTGGAAAAAAATTGTGGAGCTACAGGAAAACTTTAGCATTCAAGAGGAGCACAGATTCCTCATGCCGCAAATTTATGGTAGCAGCGACGAGTATTTGAAAGAAACTCTAGTGATGGAAGACCTGACCGCTAAAGGTTATGAAAACTTTGACAGGCAGAACACAGCTGACTTGCAGTACATGTCTACTGGTATCACTCAGATGGCTCAGTTTCACGCCATCTCTATCGCTTACCACAAGAACGATCCAGAGAACTTTGCACGAACTAGCGACCGTTTGACAATGGGAAATTTCAACCCGTGGCTTAAAAGCATGACACCAAAAATGCTAGCGACTGCGTATTCTGCCGCCAAAGAACATAAAGATAAACTTCAGAAGTATTTTGAAAAGCCAGAAAGATTGCAACTAATCCTAAAGCACTTTCATGGGAAAAACAACAACATTCTAGTTCACGGTGATTTTAAACCCGGTAACCTCATGCATCGACGTAAGAATGGGAAGTTGGAGATAACAGTCGTTGATTTCCAGATGGTTCACGATGGGGAACCGATAGCTGATCTTATGTACTTCATCTTTACCGCTACCGACGAAGCGTTCCGTAGTGCCCACTACCAAGAGTTACTTAATTTGTACTATGAGAAGTTGCGTTCATCGTTGCTGAGACTGCAAGTCGACCCAGAGGAAGTATACTCTGAAAATACTTATAGATCGCGTTTGGCAGAGTGTGCTATGTTGGGGTTAGTTATGGCGGTAGTTCTACTACCTGCAGTGTTTGTGGAGATGGACAAAGCTCCGGGGTCTAACGAGGAGGATACGGATTCAGCGACATTGGTAGTGGAAAGTAGTGCGCTTTTTAAGGAAAGGTTCAATGGTATCTTGAACAACTATGTGGAATGGCGATTATTGTAGATTTTGGCCTTGGTTAAATAATGTCGGCAATTTAGGCATAGGTAGGTAAGGTATATGGTTTAAAAGACATTTATTCCTCAAAATATTTATATAAATCGCTCTGAGATTAAGTACAATAATTTGCTTAATTCTAAGTATAGGTATAAAAAACCAAACAAATTAGAAGTACGTGAGCGTTTCCTGTTTTTATATTTTTAATCACAGCTGCTTACACATTACACATTTTATACTTAGAGGAGAAAAAGAGTGTCACATTAATTGATATTATAGTATACCTAAGTTAATTGTCATTGAGTGTTATATTATATGAAATACCTGAAATGGATACAAATATAAATAAAAATTAAGGCATTTTAAATATCATTGCCGTGTGGTGACGGCAGTAAGAATACATTTGTCACCACCCCAACTCCTCCTGCGAGTGTCGTAAGAGTCGACTAAGGCATTTAAGTGTCACTGACCATTCTACAAGATTGATGATGGGCAGCAGCGTCATCATAGTGGACACATTACTGCGATCGCCAATCCGCTTGCCCAGCGTGGCGATTATGGGCATTTACCTCCTAATGCGTCTATACGCATAGTTAATAGGAGAGGCCTACGTCCAGCAGTGGACTAACATAGGCTGATGATGATGATGGTGAAATATCATTAAGAGCCTTTGATTCAGAGTGGAAATAGCATAATTTCCTGCCTAAGCTTTTATACCGTTTGTCAGTAGAAATCATAATAATCACCAAATTAAAAATTTAAAAAACCGACTTCAACCGGTTTCTCCAAGATTCCAGATTTGTTTCCATCATTGGTTTCCTCAAATCCTACTTCCTGAATGCAAATTCTTGTAAATGAATGAAAATTACCAAAAGCGCCATACATGTACCTATAACAATTGAAGAGATCCCTCGATTTCTCCAAGATCCCATCATCAGACCGCAACTTGGTGCCAATGGGACCATCTCGGGGTAATACGCGTTCGATCACAAAAAGAAATTTTAAAATCGGTTCACTATTCTCGGAAATATCGGGTAACATACATACAACAAAAAAAAAAAAAAAATTCAGTCGAATTGAGAACCTCCTCCTTTTTTGAAGTCGGTTAAAAATAAAGAATAAATATGGCTAACTTTCCATAACAGTTGACGTTTTTGACTCATATTGTGAAACATGTTCGCAGATTTATATGACATATTCGTATTTTTACGTTAATACTGATAACTACTATCTAAAATGTATGTGAACTGAAGATTTAAGTGATAATACCAATATTGTGTTCTACAAGTGCGTGATTAGTGATAATAAAATAATAAAAGTTTTTAGGTAGGTTTACATTTTTTTTGTTTCCTCCTGACGAACGGTATACAGGAAAACCAAAGGGAAACAGGCGGGAATTTGTCTCTGTCACTCCAACGAAGGCGTCATTAGAGTGACAAAGAAAACGAACTTCAGTGTTCGCGGTAGGGCCGCACGCTTTATATAAATGACGTACCTTATTTTAACGGCAGGGAAGTCCCCTAGCCTTGCGTTCCGTTTTAGATGTTGCATGTCTCCCGTTTAGAATCTGGTTTTCTGTAGCATTGTTGTTTGTTTTTATGTTAACAGTTATTATAATTGTTTTTTTTATTTAACGGTATTATATACTCAGTATATTTTATAAATATAGAGGCCAGTCCTTTATAAATTTTTACTTACAGTTTTAGCTAAATTCGACGCTGTGCAATAATCAAATGGTGGAACGTTAATATTTTGACATTGACAGTAACTGTCAAATCATTACTCAACTGAACAGCGAGGCAAGACTTTTTATTTTAAGCCTTTGTAAATTGCGTTTCAAATTTACAAAATATTGTACTACTGGCTAAAATGTATAACAATTTCGCTCAAAAGCGAGTGACTCTGAAATAAATAATGGTGCGTGTCGAAGTTAACCCCTTTTACGTTACCAAATTGCGTACAATGGTACCATCAGAATATACAAAGCTTAAGGATTTGATTACTCTAAAGGTCAGTATGAGCGACATGCACAGCCAAATATTACATGCAATGAAAGGTTTATACCACAATGACATCAATTCTGCCAGAAGATATGAGCAAATAGGCACAATTGGCCAGCTTTTGAAGGTTTTGGAAGTAAGAGATGTACTTTCGGAGGAGAATATATTGCCACTGCAAGTATTGGCTCAAAGGCTTCCAGATAACACAGAGTTACTGAATTGTATCAGCAACTATGAAAGAAATCGGGGACCTAAACAAACCTTAAATCAATATGGTAAGTGTTTTATTTTCCTCCAGTGATTCATCTTAATGATTGGTTGCTCTTTATCTAAGGAAGTAAAAACAATAAAATAAATAAAATAAAATAAATATCTTGGGACATCTTACACAAATCGGCCTAGCCCCACGGTAAGCTCAATTGAGTCGATTAACTTCAAACTCAGATAAATCCACTCTAACCACTTAAGAGATTATTGAAAAAAAGTGATAATTCGGTGATTTTAAATGCAGATTATTTCTATGATGGCTAAATCAATAAAAAATCGATACTGTCCGACAAACTCAGCTTAAAAACCAACTAAACTAGTGTATTCTTTTCAAAAACTATGAATTTTATTGGATTTACCTTCATTTGATATAATCGTTTGCAATTCGTCTATCTTTGAAAAAACTCGGTGAGGATTTATATGTTTTTATTTAACATACCTGGATTTATCAAGATTTGAAAAAAAATACGACGCAGAATTGACGCCGACTGTCAGCCATGTTGGACAAACTTCTTTCGCTGATTGGCTTTGATGGACTTGCCTTCATTTGAAATAAACTGTCATATGGATTTACCTGATTCTGATAAAATATTGTGATTTTATCTTTATTTTTCTCAAAAACTACACGAAATTATACTAAACTCATGAAATAGAAACAAAGCCATTTTCTTAAGCTTTTATTATATATAAAAATCTTACAATATGTCAGAAATGGATTTACCCGAGTTTGAAGTTAACCGACTCAATTAAGGCTTGTGATGTGGGTACCAGGCGACGATATATTGTCGGCTGACAACCAAAACTCACTATAAAAACTGTCACTACTCTAAGCAACCTCTTATGTCAGTATTGAATCAGAACTGAGATATGATCTCTATTTCAAGTAGGTATTTGTTACTTAGTGAGATTTGGTTGTCAACCAACGATATTAAATAGATAGATACATATAGATACTTAAATACATAGACAGCCATGACCAAGGAACAAATATTTGTGATAAATAAATACACAAATAATGCCCTCGCCGGGATTCGAACCCGGAACCCCCAGCTTTGTAGGCAGGGTCACTACCAACTAGGCAACGGAGGCTGACATGTTCTTATTTTATTTAATCAAAGTTGTATGTCTGGCCTAGCCCTATAGCAGCCCTGTCTGCTAGGTTTTTAAATCTGCTTAATGAATATGAGTACACAAATGTAAGACCACACCAAAGAATTGGAAGGCATGAGTTCCTTTCAATTATTTTGTGTTTAATCTTACATTTGTGTTCTTATATCCATTAACCCTTCGTATGCCTTGTCCCATATCCGTCCCAAGCAATTGGACTATAAATTATAAACTTCAAGGTCATAAAGTCAATACCAGTTTTTGACAGCGGCATAAGAAAGGTTAAGCAGATTTAAACACCTCACTCTTATGCAATTACCCTACAGATATAATAAAACATGTTGAAAATCTTAAAAGATAAAAGAAGATTTTTATATATGGAATTGAAGAATTTTATAAGAAGAATTTTATATACGGTCTTAAGACCGAGTGGCCGAGGGGTACAGGCATCAGCCGCGAAAGCTGAGTACGTGGGTTCGATCCCCACCTCGGACATAGGTGATCTTGGTCGTTTTTCTTTGGTATATGACATCTAATATTTATAATTTATATAGTATTAAGTAGTGTGACTACTGGAGAAAAATTAAAAGTACAAATCAAAATATTTAGTTAATAAATAATTTGATTTGTATTTCGCAATATGTTCAATAGATTTTTATATATTTTATTATTTTTATTCCAAAGTACCATTTCTTAATATTTTAAAATGGATCCCTGTTTTCTATAGTGACCAGTGTACAAATGTAATAAATCAAAAAGAAGGAAATCAAGTTAGTTATTTTCCACTCGAATTTTCTAGCCTCTAGAAAATTGCAATATGTCACTTATTAATTACACCAATTACAGCTCTGGAAGAAATACAGCAAAGTGCCCCGCAGAAGCTGCCTTCTAAAGAAAATGGAGAACACAGTAGCTTTGCCGATGGTCTATGTGAGAAGAGACGGCAAAGAATTATAGAAACAATTGTTGATGAAATAGGCCTCTACTGGCGTAACCTGGCCAGATATTTAGGTATCCAGGAGTGGAGGATTGATGAATTACAATGCAATGGCAAGCCAATTGAAGAAAAAGCATTAGAAGTAATGGAGATTTATAATAAGAAAGCTGATCGTAAAAAATGGTTTTTTGATCTGTTGGATGCATTAGAAAAATCTCGTAGACGAGAATTGTGTGATAAACTGAAAAATATTGCTACAATGAACATATAATATTCTGCTTTATACATTTATTATTAAGATTTTGTTATTGTTTATGAGTTTAGATACCACTTAGCTAGGATCGTCATAATGTGTTACATGGAATTTGGGTTGGGTCCAATGAATTATTTTTTAGTTGTTTTAGAACTGATCATACTAAAACTACTTCAAATAAATATTGCTTAGAACTTACAAAACAAAAAATAAGTTTGTTTCTGCTATCTGTGATTATGTATTGATTAAGCTTAGGTATCTATTATATCTGATGACATAAAATTAATTTAAAATCAAAGAATTCTAACTTTTTTAAGCATCGTTATTCACTATTATGATGGTTGTTAGGTTGTTATCAGATGAACTGGTGTGGCCATGATGCTCATAAATATCTGAGCTGGGCTCTACTCTTATTGTCATAGCAAAAAATTATTCGTTTAATCAAATTTTGAGTCATATCCATTTTATTGCGAACAATGACGCACATTTGTCCGATCTCTGATTATAAATAATATCGCTTATAGTTTATGAAATTAACACCAAAACAGACTTTATTGAAATGTAGTGTTTAATTGTCATTACAAACCTGACTAAAATTAAGGCTTTTTTTAATTTCACGCTAATTGGGTGGACCTATTAAGTGAAAAAGATCTCTTGTATAACTTATCAAAACTTAGCTATGTGTAACTAAAGTGTAAACTCAATTACAGTTTAGTTACACATGGTTTGAAAATTTCACAATAATTATTGTTAAATGTTATCACTTTACAATTCTTGGGTTAGAGAAGATAGATAAAAACAAAGCATTTTTTAGAAAATTTGTTTATTGAAAATCACAACTAACTATAGTTCATAAGGCACTTTTGCTCTTAATAATACTTAAAATCTGTAAATATGTAACTTATGTATCAAATGTGTATAACGTAGGAATGTTTCACACTAAACAAGTCTGTATAAAACGTTAAAATGTTTACAATATACAAATCGGGTATATGTATAAGGTATATTGCATAATTAATAAATGAGAAGAATAACATTCGAGTTTGTTTTATGTATTCATTAATCTTGTAAAGCCCAAATCACACTCGGTTGTCTCTTTTACAATTTAAGTAAGAATAATTTTTATACTTTCTTCGATTACGACACCAGTTTACAGTTTTCGTTGGTTGAGTGAACCACAGACCACGAACCCTGCAAACAACTGTAAAGTATTCGAAACATCAGGATGTAACTTTTATTAATGTACTCTTCTATCTTAATAATATATGAATTCTTTTGTTTAATAGCCTTCAGTGAAACAGTTATTCATATTGGGTCAATATTTATGTTGAAAAAGATTGTATTATGGGCCATACAAGATTGAAATTACCAGATCAAATAAGACACTCACTTTACACATGTGGGTGAATCTATATTTTCTGTCTGTTATTGCCATGGTTAGATACGGTCGCCTGAGTCACGCCGGTTTTATTCAAAATTATGCTACTTAAATTATGCAAGCATGCATGTAGTGCGTGTTTGTGGGTGGCCCATTAAGAAAAGGCCTTATTAACACCAGAAAAATGTATGTTTGCATAGTTTAAGTGGCACAATTTTGCATAAAACCAGCGTGACTCAGGCGACCGTAACCATGGCAATAACAGAGAAAAGTTGATTCACCCATGTACGTTTCCAAAATTAATTATCTAATGTCTATAAGAATACGGCATGACGTATAGTTACTCATTCAAATCATTTCATTTAACAAAATGCATTTATAATGTCATAAATTGGCGTGGAATGCATCGGCATTAGTTGTTCCCATACACACAGCCATTGAAAGACAAAATATCGCGTCTATGGCATTGTTAACATAATCAATTTGATTTGTTGGACACTTTAACTTGTAAATAACTTCTAGTATAAAAAATACTTGGCTTCCATTTGACACAGATATAAAGGAGCGTGTCTTCTGCTTAGTTTAGAAATACAATAAAAATGTATAAAATAAAATATAACCTTGTACTGATCACGATATTCTTTCAGAGGATCAGAGGAGAGATTTCAAACAGTACATAATATACAGTTAGGTGAGCGGTTTAGTAAAAACTTATCACTTACCATAAAGACTTAGACATTCGATTTGAACACAAGCCAATCCGTTCTTATGGTAAGCGACAAAGTGGGACGTTTTTACGAAAACGCTCACATATTTTATTACAAATTTCTGTCACTGACCTTCATAAAGAAGGTGATCAACGAGTAAGATAGTGCAAGCGAGCGGAACTCTGCACAATTATTTATAACTATTTATAAGCATTATAAAAACGAGTTCCAACAACTTACACTTTTGCAATAGGAGCTGCTAAGTTATATTAACCCTTTGAGCGCCAAACAGCAAAACGATTTGCCGTGCTATTGACGGTATATGAAAAATTGATATGTAAAGAATAATTCCAACTTAAATTTAATATGAAATGTTTTTCAACGGAATTTCATTAATAGTACATTACTGCAGACGCCGGGAAAGATGGGCTTATCGGCTGAGTAGGTATGTGTAGTGTAGGCTTATCGGCGGACAGTGATACGAAGCCGGTAAGCCCATTTCACGGCGAGGCATGTATAGTGCTTTCCTCAAACATATGCAATGAAATAAAAAATACGACAATCACAAAAACAGAATTTAGTTGTTTAGTCTGTTCATGAAAACCGACGCCATGTTTTAAAAAAATATTACTTACCGGCCTAGGCCGTTAAATTCGTATGAAAATCCTTTACTATTATCTCGAGGTCATCCGCCTGCAACGTCATACTTTAAAGCCTATTATGACGAACATATTGACAACATTTCATTGCATGTTTGTGAAAAAGAAATAAACGGCGTCAAATGCAGGGGCACAATTTTATAGACGCCATGTGCCGACGTTAAAAGTTAATGTTTCACAGCCCAAGTATAAGCGTTCTGGAACAGTCGCAGCCACGGCGACGCCTGACTGGTAGCGGAAGCTGAAGCGGAAGCGGGGGCGGGAGCGGGGCACTGCCAACGCAGCACGCAGCGTTCCGGGTGCGGCATCATTGCCACGTGACGTCCGTCGCGGGAACGCACTCCCGCAATACCCACTGGAAATAAAGCTTGTTAGATTTTTTCACTTACCCTACTGCGAACCACGATCGACGTGTTGCCTGTCACACTTGTGCCTGGATGCTTAGCCAAGTTGCCAATCTCTAAGGCTTAGTAGCGTATCGTAGTTTTCCCTCTCTGTCACTCTTTTATATTAGTGCGACAAAGACAGTTAGCTGCTTTTCGTTAACGATTGACGATTAAGCGTTAGCGATTGGCAACTTGGCTAAACACCCTGAATTTACAAGTGCAAGATATAACACTTCATTCGTGGTTCGCGGTAGGTTCTATTGATTGGGCGTCGCGACGGCGGCAGTGTCCTACTCACGCCGTGTGATTAGTGATGTGCCGTTACCGTAAATTACGAGAACAAAGAGAACTATCGGGTAACTTTCTCGGTAAAGTTCTCCGGGCGGGTAATTATGGAGAAAGTGTTTTAAGTTATTACTTTTTTCATATTTTTTTTCCAGAATAGTACTTAATTTAGTAATAATAATCTGACCTGAAAATTACATAAACATGTGACTAGTGGAACTAGTTTATTACCAAAATTACGGTAAATTACCGGCGTAAATTACGGAGAACGTTCTCCGCGAATTTTCTCCAGAGAATTTTTACAACGCAAAATGGTATTTTTTTGTTATATAAATTAAACATTTTGATAAAATGGGCAATAATGGTTCATAATAATGCTTGCGGTATATGTATACATAAAATAAAATTAAAAGCAGCGTTTTTCGTATGAATAAAATAATTAAATTCCACGAAATCATTACGAAAGAGAATACTTACCGTGAAATTATATCTTGCAAGTTTCTTAAATAATTAGTTACATAAAAAAATAACAAGGACAATAAAAAAAACCTTATATTTAAATGGTTTTTATACATTTACTATGGAAAATAAGGGAAACTTTAATTATAATGTCTGTCACGCAATTTTTTCCTCCCATGCTAAATGACAATAAAACTGTATCATCATCATCATCTTGGCCATAAGACGTCCACTGCTGAACATAAGCCTCCCTTCTGGACCTCCACATGTACCGGTTAGATGCGACCTGCATACGGTAAAGTCGTCTGTCCATCTTGTGGGTGGACGTCCTACGCTGCGTTTGCCTAGCCGTGGTCTCCACTCGAGCGCTTTTCGCTCTGCGTGCAATGTGGCTTGCCCATTGCCACTTCAGCTTGCTGATTCGGAGGGCTATGTCAGTCAGTAACTTTAGTTCGCCTACAGATCTCCTCATTTCTGATTCGATCATGCAGAGAAACTCCGAGCATAGCCCTCTCCATAGCGACTTTGAGTTTAGAGATGAGGCAGATGGTGAAGGACCACGTTTCGGCGCCGTAAGTCATAACTGGTAACACACATTGATTGTAGACTTTCGTCTTAAGGCACTGAGGTATGTCGGACGAAAAGACATCGCGTAGTTTCCTGAACGCTGCCCAACCGAGTTGGATTCGGCAGTTGACCTCTTTCTGGAAGTTGGGCCTACCTAATTGGACTACTTGTCCTAGGTAGATGTAAGAGTCAACAACTTCGAATGTGAGTGATGTTTTCGCCGTTCACATTGATGCCAAGTCCTTGCCATTCCAGGAGCTTAAAGGCATCTTACATTGCGGCAGTAAACAGTTTCGGAGATATAACATCGCCCTGCCTTACGCCTCTTTGCAACGGAATTGTCTTCGTAGTCTGCTCCTGTACTCGGACCAACATTGTGGCGTTGCTATTCAAACACTTCAACACATCGATGTACCAATAGTCAATGTGGCATCGCTGAAGAGACTCAAGCACTGCCCATATTTCTACCGAATCGAAAGCTTTCTCATAGTCCACAAACGCTAAGCATAATGGCAAGTTATACTCCTCGGTCTTCTGTATAATTTGCCGCAGCGTATGAATGTGGTCTATGGTACTATAGCCTTTTCGGAATCCAACTTGTTCGGGAGGCTGGAAGTCATCAAGTCAAAACTGTATGAAAACATTATTAGCAACATGAATAAACAGTAATATCAATCAAAATTAAATTTCACTTTTTTCCCATAGTAAATGTAGGAAAACAGTTTTCTTTAATTTTTTTTTTGCAGTAAGTTGTCTCTTTAAAATTATTGGTACTAGGATAGGGTTATTGGATAGGAATAGAAACGATTTTTTTTTATTTTCATAAATTTGTATGGGAATTTTAATTCTTAATTTGCGGCATTTCTAGCCGAAAATTGATTTTGCTTTCATACATACAAGCTTCTGATCCTGAACAGAAACAGGATCATTTTCAGTACTTTGCCTAAAATACTCTAGCACTTTACTCTTGGCCTCATTGTTGAAATATCACTAACAGTTGTGTTGAAAGCACGTCGCTTCAATATGAACTGACTGAATTCAGCATTATAATTGAATAAAATTTACACCCTATTCCCAGATAATTCTTAGAAAAGGGTATCACAGGCTCATAATCACAATTGCCTATTTTAAATCCTAGGTAATTGAATACTCAGCTACCGATAAGAAAACCTTTGGTAAAGCCGCTTACCGCTTACGGGTCAAGTAAGGGGTTTATACCTATTTTACCTGCTTGAACGTCAAAATCACCTATAAAACCCTGTCATTAGTAAAATAGCATTATGATACTTAAATGTACCACATAAAGTAATATTACGATGCAGACAAAATATTCATATGCAAATTGCATAGAAAAAAAAATACTATGGGAGAAAGTTACCGTAATTCTCGGTAATTTAAGGTAAAGTTCTCCAATGAGAATTACGGAAAGTGTGAAATTACCCGACGGCACATCACTACGTGTGATTCTAACTAACCGCAGCGCCTTGCTCGTTTCGTCCGCGCAATGAATAGCGCTTTGCATTGCATAACTATTTATCTACCTATTACGATTTTATGGAATCCTAGAAAAGTTCTAGACGAAAAGTTCTACAAGTCCACGTATTGCATCGCGATCTGCCCCTGATCCCTCAACGCCGTTAAAGCCAAGTCGTTGGCGAACCGGCCCTCGCCACGAGCGACCCAACACTTACAATCATGGAATTAGAACCTTATTGTACTCTGAATACTTACGCGGACTCCCGTTAGGGTTCATCGGGTAAGTCTCAGTGGAGATGTAATTGCATCGCCATTTGGTTCTGAT